>JANHGB010039945.1:29386-47497 GCA_026283785.1 Coracopsis vasa | reverse complement strand
GGGGCTGAGCCCCTCGGCGCAGTGGGGGGCGTCTGTGGAGAGAAGCGGGGCTGGCGGGGCCGGGCTGGGGCTGTCCCTGGGCGGGCTCGGGGGGCTGAGCTCCTCCTCAGACTGGTACACGTCCGTAGAGAGAAGCGGGGGCCTGAGCCCCACGTCCCAGTGGGACACAGCTGCAGAGAGAAGCAGGGGGCTCAGCACTGGGCTGGGCACGTCCCTGGATGGGTTTCGGAGCTCAGGCTCCACGTCCCATTGGAGTACGCTTACCGAGAGGAGTGAGGAGCTCAGTGCTGGGTCAGAGCCGTCATCCCTGGATGGGTTTCGGGGCTCAGGCTCCTCAGCACAGTGGGGCACGTCCACAGAGAGAAGTGGGGGGCTCAGCAGTGGGATGAGGCCATCCCTGGACAGGTTTCGGGAGCTGGATTCCACATCCCAATGGAGTCCATCTGCAGAGAGAAGTGGGGGGCTCGGCTTCAGGGCTGGGTCAGGGTCATCCCTGGATGGGGCTGGGGAGCGGAGCTCCAAGTCCTCCTGGAGCGCCTTCTCAGGCAGGAGCGGATGGCTCAGCTCCAAGCCCCTTTCCAGTGATGAGGGCCTGAAATCCAGGAGCCATTGGAGCACAGTGGGAGAAGGAGTTGGGGGGCAGAGCTCCCGAGCGCAGTGGGAGACAGCAGGGGAAAGGAAGGGGCTCTCTAATAGCTGGTGGAGACGGGAAAGCGAGGTGACACCCAGCACCCATTGGGGTACCTCATCGGGAGGCTTGAGTCACCGGTTTGGGAGAGGGAAAGAGGACTTGGCTTCTGGAGTGGAGAAGGAGGCAGGCAGCTGGGGAGGGGGGTTGATGCGGCGGTTCCCATGGAGGGCTACCACGGATGCAGGGCTGGCCTCGGGGAGCTGGTGGGATAGGTCGGGAGCAGGACAAGGAGTAACCCCGCGGACTCGCTTGTTGCGGTCAGCCCCAAAGCAGCAGATGGAGGGAAAGGGCAAAGGCCTCGAGTACTACCTCTCCCAGTTCCTTTGCTTCGCCAGCGTCGTGCTGCTGCTCATTTTTGTGGGCATCCTCGTGGTGAAGATGATGGGGTCAGGCTGGCTTGACAAGAGAGAGGAGAACTGTACGTGCACTGGTTTCATCCTGGGTTTGAACTTCATTCTTCACCTTTCTTTTCTGCTTTCTTTTTATGACTTCCATCACCATCACATTTATCATTCTCATTGCCATAACCTAACATCTCTGCTCTTGTCCCCATTTCCATCTCCCTTTGCCCATGGGAAACATTGTTAGTTATGGAAAGGAAGTCAAGTGTGTGCTTTTTTCCAAATGAATTTGGCCTTCGGTCCTTCAGAACCATGGGTTTTATGGAGAGTGACATTTCTGCTAGGCCAAGGATGTGTTTTATGGTTGTCCGTTGTGTAACATAATGTCTGTGTAATTGCCCGCTGTGTGTTTTTAATGTTGGCCTCTGCACAGCACAGCCCTTCGTGGCCTTTATCCTGGCACTAAAGCGGTCAGATTGGTTCTGCAGCACTTCAGGAGTGGCAGAGCTTTGAAATGAAAAGGGCCTTCCCTGTCTCCCAGTTTTTAAAGCAGAGTTCCCCAGCTAGAACAGTATTGGAATGGAAGTGTTGTCATTCCATGGCTTTGAACTGAAAGAAGGAGTTTGGGGTGCAGTTAGGAAGGTGCAAGTCCTTAAACTCAGCCCGCTGTAGGTGTTTGTGTGCTTTGCATGGGTTGGGAAAGCTCTGTCCTGCTTTCTTCAAGTCAGAATAAAACTGTCCAACATCGCTGAATTTCTAATGCAGCCTTTCCACCTTTGTTGGATATTTTGAAACCAGTGATATTTTGAAGCAAGGATTCTTGCAGCACAGCAGCAAATTCTGAGGTTCTCAAGTGGTTTAGATTGCCAGAAGGTGCTGCATGGTGGACCAGTGGCCAAGTTGTTGGGGTAGGAGGGAGCTGTTAAACCGGAGACCATAACTGCAGAACTAACAGATCCAACTAAAATAAATCCTCTGGTTTTGCCTTGAGGAGGCTTGATTTAAATCCCTGTTATCACCGTGATATTTCAGGTGACCGTGACGTGCAGCGAGTGGCATTACTAGATGGTAAAAGATCAGCGTGAAGGTGTGGGATAGTAAAGGAACGTGAAATGCCTTGAACAGGAGCTGTTAAAACATTCAGAGCCCAGTTTTTAATTTCCAGCTGCACGGAATTCATCACTTGCACCCGTTTTATTTGTTTTGCTGCCTACCAAAGCTGTGCTTTGAATGTGCTATTTGCATAGCAAGGTACTGTAGGGTGAGAGTAAGAACAGCAGAATCAGGCTTTAAAGTAGAGCCTTCTTTTAAAAAGATAATTACTTTCTTGATCAAAGCTCTTGTTTTGCAGCCAACTAACTCACGCTCCCCTTCTCTCTCGTAGTTAATCTCTTGCCTGTGGATTGTGACAAAAGAACAGATGATGTAAGCATCTATTTATTTATCTTCAAGTATTGTGGCTTGGGGATTCTCACACAAGAGTAATTACTGTAGGTAACTTGCACTGATATCAGTATCACAGCAAAATGATTAGTTCTGTCGGCTTACAGAAAAATTGTGGCTCGATGAGTTGGAATTAATGGGGCAGATTAAATTAGGGCTGTGTCTGAGACTCTGAAAGATAAAAATTTAAATTCCCAATTACGTGAATCAATTTCTTTAATATTGTAACAGAAGCGGTATTGGTTTGCAATAAAGCTGCGTTCAGCCTTAGCAATACAAGATTTAATCCAACTCATTCCCTGAACATCATAAAGGGTTTGTACGGCCCTGGGTTTTTTTATCCTAATGTATTCTTAGGAGAGAGAAAATTTTACATTGGATTCAGAGTTATGGTTATGGGATGTTTTGGAGGCAAAGAATCCATGAGTGATCAGGCGGCTCTCTGGTGGTACAGCCTGGGCTGGGGATGCACTCGCTTGATTTGCCTCATGAGCCGTGAATCTTTGCTGCAGGTGTGTTTAGTTTGAACTAGTGGTGCCTAACTGAGCCAAACACACTGCTGGTGTGTTGTTTGGGTATTTTTAGCTTGTCTGACCATTGTCCTGTTGCTGCCAGCCTATTCATGTTTGTTACCTGTTTCTGACTTTCAGTTCTGTCAAGCTAAACAGAAGGATGTACTAATGAACGTGCTGCACGAGTTGTACAACTACTTATCCATTCAAGCTGGTAAGTTCCAATTGGCATTCTAGAACGCTTGTGAGCATACTGCAAACTGCCTCTCCCAGCTGCCTGGATATTTTAAACCTCAGTTTGAAGAGTGGGGTTTCTGGAACGGTCAGTTCCACCTGAAGAGCTCTGAGAAAGTCAGGTAATAGAAAAATAGAGAAAGATGTGTGTATTCTGAATTGTGCTTAGTTGATGCCCTCATGTTACTGTGTTCTTGTGGAGTGGTCCTTATTTGCACTTGATATATTTGGAATGTGAGGTAGAAATATTCCGGTTTATGGTTTTCTTCTACCAGCATCATGAAATTTGTCTTCAAGGCACTCAGAGCCAGTAAGTGTAAGCTGATGTGTTCTTACAAATAGAGTTAAAGCAACTTACGGGGTTCAGCTCTGCTGAAACACAGCAGCTGATGATGTGAGTGCCGCTTTTCTTCTCAGTGCAGAGTAAAACAGGCTCTCTTGGCTGAGGAGCTGACGGAGCACACCAGTTCCTCCAGTCTCTACTATGTTTGAGCAAATCTGGCCTATAACTAATATTTTGTGATGGAGAAGGCTGCTAGATATGCAGTATGCGAGTAGAAACTTGTTTAGCAAGATATATAGAGTGTTAATAAGTAAAAGTCCTTAAGTTCCATTTACAAGATTTCAGACCTCAACAAGGCTGAAGTCTTTAGATACTTAAGCTTCACAGAATTTCTAAATCTCTTCAGATCAGATCAAACTGCAGAATTTCCATCAGTTTTACACTGTTTTACAGTATATTTGCTTGGTCAGCTTTGAGAAGCAAGATTTAGGTGTTCCTCACCAGCATTCTTCTGCCTGGATAGAAAGTAGAGCTGTGATTTAGGCTCCTTAAAAGCATTTTGAATGCTGATCATTGACTCCAACATTGCAGCCTTTGATACCTGATGGAAGGAGCCCTTCTGCAGGGCATTAGGTCAGAGAGGTGGTTTTGTACTCCAACAGTATTTTTCCCCTCATTCTGTGTGGAGGAGCTCACACATTGAAGCACGAGGTTTGATTACCCTTATCCAACCTATATGCAGTGGCTGAGCATTTTATTAAGAGTCATAATCTTACCTGCCAACAGTCTAAATCTTATCTTGTAATCGTTTTGCCTGGAGCTGTAGCCAGCTTTGAAGGATAGCATTCCCAGACACTTCAGTGTGTTTCTGAAGTGTTGAAAGGCTTTTTTTTTCATAACATCATTTCTCTTTGACTTTTTTACCAGGTAATTTTGAATGTGGAAACCCTGAGAATCTAAAAAGCAAATGCATTTGGGTTAGTGAAGCAAAGGATCATGTGGTGGTGAGTAGGCTGTGAACAGCTATTGTTATAACATAGTGCTTTGTCTCTTACAAGGCAATAAATAATAGATACTGAAGTGATTCACCATCTGTTTTACTTCCTCATCCTGTTCTGATTCTTTCCTCTATCTCTAGCTTCCCCTTTGGCCAGGCCTGTTCTCAGCAGTTCTTTTGAATAATCTCCTATATCTCTGATTCAGCCCCTGTAAATCTAACTTAATGGTTTGTTGTTTCACCATAGTCATCAGTCTTCTGAAACCAGAATTTTCCCTGCATTGAGGGCTGGGCAGAAGAAGGATTTTTCTATACCCCAAAGTGTCAGAAGACAGAGTGCTTTGATCTAGCATTCCATTTCTTTCATGGTGAACTGTCAGTAAGATTATGTTGTATTTAGTAGTTAGTCTTAACGGTCTGGGATAGTGTTATTTCACAGAGTGCTTCATGCATCACCTACGGTAGTCAGAAGACTTCAGACCAGGCAGACCTTCAGATTTGGTTCTCCTTTCTTCAGTTTGCAGAATTATAAGAGTTAAGCCAGGGACAGACCCTATAGAATGAAACTACTGTAATGAAGTAATGTCACTTGGTATTTTAAATGAATGGAGAACTAATCTTTTTATGGATTCTTCTGTACAGAACATAACTGGTAGTTCCCCACAGAAGTTTGAAGCTGCCCTGCACTGGATACTAAACAGTAACAAGGATTTAGGAATATGGTAAGTAGAAGCCCACTAAATTACATTTCTCGGTATTGGCTGATAGATAATTTGCCATCCTCTGTGGTGTGCTCTAAAAGCTCCCATACCTCGTTAGATTTCAGAAGACAGTCTGGAACTGGCTTTGTCACTGATTGCTGGGCAAGCTTCCAAGTGAAAAGTACAGCCCTGCAGCAAAAACTGGCAACTGAGCTCACTCCTGGGGAGCCTGTTGCCCAGGCTTGCACTGCGGGACATTGCATTCATGGACATGCTGTCTTCCAGATGAGCTGTACCTCTGAGGTTGGGGCTGTCAAAGGTTGTGTTGTGCTTCCTGCAGGGTTTAGATGTGGTGGTCAGGGTGTCCTGCCCATGGTCCTGGAACAAAAACATGCTGCTTAAATTTGCCCATGGAGCCACTTTTCTCAAGAAAACTTTTCTTTAGCACAGTTACTGGAGACAGAGCTTCAGTATTGTCTGAAACTGCATGCTTTGACCAAAGGGTTTGTTAGACAGCAAAGCACTCTCATCAGTAGGTAACATCACCCACACTTTGAGATGCTTTGGAGCAAGTCCTGATGAGAAGGAGAGGAAAATGGATTGTTGAATGGTATCTTTAATGTCAGTTGTCTTTCTGGCAGAACACACAGTACATGTTGAAATGAATGCTCTGACTGATTATGTAGGGTGTTGGTCAGTCATCAGTGGGGTTTTTTCTCTTGAGTTTCTCAGCTAGTAGTTTCTTCAGTACATGAGAAATCAGAGAAATGCTGTTTTTTTCAGGTAAAGAAATACAACATTTGGGCCATTCCCTAATGAAAGGCTGTTATCCAGAGTCTGCAGACATCATTATCTTCCTCCGGGAAGTGTGGGCTGCCTCCAGTCTGTGTTAACTCTGAAGCCTAACATTTGTTTGCATTTTAACATTGCTAAACGTATCTCTGATTAAATGAATTCTAACAGTAGTAATGCTGGAGTTGGTGGGTATAGCTTGTATGAATTCCCACTGCTTGATGTTAGCTGAAAAGCTGCAGTGATCTAAGGATCAGACAGTGTCTGCTGCTTTGATTATTGGTGTGTGGCAGATTCCCAGGACAGGACGTAGTTTCCTTAGTGACAGGCTTGGATTTGCAGGTGGGCTGGGATCCAGAGTTTTCAAGTTCCTATTTTTACAGAGGAGCAGTGCTCATGTCGGGAGCTGTGTGGTACAAAATCCTCCCATTCTCTGGTTTTCATAATTAGCTCTCTACATGGATTCACTTCCAGGCCGTCTGCGCAGCATCAGAGGGAGTTCAGCACGCTTCAAAACCTGCTGGTGGCACTTGTAGCAAATGCTACGTGAGATTATTTTCCTAGGTGCTAGTCTGAGAAGCAGAACTGAAAATGAGCTCTCACTGGGTTCTTCTGCATATTTAAAGTATTTTCATGGAATTTGGATTGTAAATAAAACAAGGGGGTGGGAAACAACTGCACGTCTCCAGCTACTGTAGAATCCAGTAACCAGATACAGCAGTTTGTGAGCTGTGCAGTAGTAAATTGAGAAAACGCCTTTGTCTCATAGGTTATTCATTGCAAACACAGAATGAATTAGTAGCTTAAAAAGTAAAATCCCCTTTAGCCCAGTTCCTCTGATGGCTCTCACTTGGGTTTCTTGATGCCTGTTGGCTAAGAGTATCTAAGAAGGAAATGGCATCAGTGTAGATCTGTGTATAAAGAGTTAAAGCATCTCGGGCAGCACAGCAGGTGTGTGGACGGGAGTTTGCAGGAGGATGTTATGGATTTTGCCGGGAATTCTATCCAAAGGTGTGTCTGTTCTCACTCCAGATACACTTGATGCATTGTCACCTTTTTAGCTAAACTGTTTATGCTCATCTGTGCTGAGGAAAACAGTGTAACCTCCCTGGACAGTGACAGCCTCCCTCAACCGCTCTCTCTGCAATTGCTGCTGAGTGACTCAGTAAACATTTCCATTTCTCTGTGCTGGGAGGTGGGAATCCAATTTAAAGTTTAATCTTGTGCACGCTGAGAGGTGCTGTCAGAGAGTCTGCAGAGGGAGACTTCAGTTTACCAGTGGGAGTTCCAGCCCTGCTGCCTTTTCTAAAGCCATATCCATGCCTTGCTATGCAGCCAGTCCCAAAATGTTCTGGAAAGAGGAGCTGCAAGGATGTTGGTGTATTTTCTCTGTGGTGTACAGAACGAATTACTGCATCTGCAGTCTGTTTGTTCTCCCTGTCTTGATTAAAGACTGCAGTTGGAGTGCCTGTTCTCTTCAGTGAAGATTTTCTGCCTCTTCTCATCAGGTTGAAAGGCAAAGACCTTTCAGAACAAGTTACCAAAGTGGAGGAAGTGTTCTGTCTTGAATCAGCCCATCCTCAGATGGGCCTTGGCTGCCGTTTTCGTCGGGCAGTGGTCACTGCTATCATGAACCTCTTCCTGTTCTTCTGGTGTAAGTCACTGATGTTGGTAATCAGCTTCTCCCCTTGCTAGCTGTAGAGATGAACCTGTGTGCACACATTCTATATGAATATGAAATTACTAACAGAGGTGAAGTGAATCTGCTGATGAGCTAATTTCTAATTAACCTTTGTTCTGGCAGCAGAGGGAGACCTGTAGACCTGCTCTTGTGCTGTGAGTGCTTAATGCTTGCTTTAAATCAGAAAGCTGATTAACTCTCTGGGTATTCCTTGAGTACCCATTACTGTGGTCTGCAAGATAACTCTGCTAACCTACCTAAAAGATGAGGTTTTTCTCTCTTTACTTGCACTAAGCTGCAAAGTCTTCTAGCCTCTTTAATAGTGACTTGTAGCATTTCAGTGTAAGAGGTTTTATTGGAATAGTCCATCATGCCCCAGCTGTGACAGAGGTCTTACTGAGCGCAGTGATAACAAGAGATGAGTGTTGACTAGGAGAGTTTAGAATCTAGCCAGACAAGGTGGGGTGAAAGGGGATAGTTATGTTTATTGCAGAGACTGAGATACTAAAGTTAGCTCATGTTGTAACGGGGGCATTTGTCAATGCTAAACCTTCAATATAGATCTCCTGAATTTCAGGCTGGCACTGGAGCCTCAGGCTTTATTTCCTTATCAAGCAGCTATCTTCGGAGCAGTGAAGCTTGACAGTCTTCCTAAGTGGTTATTGTGGGGGATGCCTCTTGCAAAGAGATAGCTCTGGGACTTAGAGAATTGAAGCCCTATGGTTGTGCTGAAGTTTCTGCTGGGGGCAAAAAGACCTCCGTGATGAGGCCATCCGACCACCTCTTCCACATCTTCATGTGCTCTTCTGCTGCAGGTGGTGTCAGCACAAAGGGTTTTGCAGGGTGCAGCTGTGCTGGTGAACAAAATGAACTGCTTGGATTAGGTTCCAAGCAGGCTGGGGTGGCAGGGAGTGGAAACTGCCTCTGGGGAGAGGCAGAGTCAGAAATAAACCTGCTAGCATCCAGCAAGTACATGTCTGTCAGTAACTGAATTCCATTTATTTTTATTCTTCTAGGTCTGATAACCCTTTGGGGGATCCTGCTCTTCCTTAGGTATCGCTGGAGGAAGATGGAGGAAGAGGAACAAGCCATGTATGAAATGGTGAAGAAGATCATAGGTAGAATCCAGTAGCTCTGTAAATGCACATAGCCCCTTTTTCCTCTGTGCAATGTTGAGGTCTCTCACTGTTCTGTTCTCTTGCCCTCCAGCTGTTGTCCAGGACCACTATAAGGAATGGGAACGGAATTTGGAGCGTTACCCCTATGTTGGAATTTTCCATGTTCGGGACAGCCTCATCCCTCCTCAGAGCAGGTGAGCTGAATTCTGTTCATTAAGGAGGGCTGTCAGCATGATGTTATTCAGCTCAGCTGAAAAATGCAGTTACAGGGCAACAGACCATGTGCAGGCAATTGACGGGAAGCTGGGCTGCAAGGAGCCTGTCTGGCTTTTCAGTTTGTAAGGGATTTTGACATAACTCAGGCTATGTCTTAACTTGCTGCAGATTAATGTGACAGTCCTGGGGCTGATATTTTGTGCAGTCACACAGGTGTACTGTCAATGTGCTATCAAACAGTAATTGGATTTTGTTCTGCTTGGGCATGGAGCATCTGATTTTCTCCCCGTCATCTCATGTATGTAAGATGCTATCCTCTTTCTCAGCCGTACCTTATTCTCCTGACAGGTGCTGTGCTTTTCAGAACAAACCTTCCCATGAATTGAATAGGGGACTGGGAGGATCTTCTCAAGTGGTTGTATCTGTTGCTGCCTAGAAAGTTACCAGTTCAAGTTGAGCAGCTTGAAAGGGAGATGCAGTGAGATGACTGGTTTTGGTGCTTTGTCAAAAAGGAGTTGTGGTCGAGATATTTGCTCTAGAGGCCAGAGGGTGCAGCCTGGTTCTTGGTGGTTTATGTGCCACTTGCTCCATCTCTTCAGGAGTGTTGTATTTTCGTTAAATGGAGCTACTTTGTTCTGATGGCACAGCATGCTGTGTGTGCTGCAAAGTCTTAAACATCCTCGGTCTCCATCAACCACAAAACTCCTTTTCCTCCTAGTGGTAATTCCAGCTGGTTTGAACTGGTCTGTGTGTGTGGCACCCAGAATTACTAGGCATTGATTCACAACTGGGGTGAAGTTCAGTTTGTCCTCCCTCATCCGAGCTATCTCTGCACATAGAATGAGTGAGGGCAGTTTGCTAATAGAGTCCCTTCACAACACAAATTGAGCTTGAAATTCAGGGCAGTCATCAAGTGCTGGTACTGAGATAGGGTCTCATCTTCTTCCCCAGGCAGGACCTTTGTTTTCATGTCCTGGCCTGAAATTGCCTCTACACCAGAGTTCTGGTTTAATCTCCTCTGCTGTCTGCACAGGGAAGAGGAGGCAGCTAGCGGTCGCTTGATGAGCAGGCACAGTTGCTGTAAGCAGGAAAGCACAATGGGGATATGATTCTCATCTGTTTCCCTTTTCTTGCCATTTCTTACAGAAAAAAAATGAAGCGGGTGTGGGAGAGAGCTGTGGACTTCCTGGCTTCCAATGAGTCACGGATTCAGACAGAGTCACACAGGGTAGCAGGAGAAGATATGCTCGTGTGGAGATGGACTCAGCCTTCTTACGTCTCGGATTCAGAGCACTGAAGAGGAGCAGAAGTTGAGCAACTGTTGATATGGACCTCGGCAAGGGGACAGTCCCCTCTCTGGTGGTGGGAAAGAGCAGGTCATGGTCCTGATCTCCTGGGGTGGGGGATTGCACGTAGCTGTTTGCTCTTCTTTCTGAAAATCTTCACACACACAAATTCAGGGCAATAATGTTGGCTTGGAAGGAAGATGGGCTTGAGGTGAGAAGCTAGAATTGCACCAAAGTTAGCCTTCCAGCAGATGTCTGGCTTCCATGAGCAAGCAAACCTAGACCAACTTGAAAACGAAAGTAAAAAGGCCTGTCTGATGTCGAGGGACGTGGGATCTCTCTGACGAAGCGTTCCAAATTTGACCTCAGTTCTGCAAAGGCCAACTGGTGGCAACGTCCATCAGGGAATGTGTTTAAAGAGGGTTAACATTTCCCATGGAAACACTAGGGTGGGAGTTCAACTGCATTTTGTTAGAATTTGTTTTTATCAGTACAAAGAGTGAGGAAAGCACTTAGTGAGGAAAATGTGTTGGCTTCACCCTTTAAAAATGGGGAAAAGGGGGCAAAGTTAGGTGAAGGTAGTCCTAGAGGGAGGGCAGTCTGACGTGCCTTGGGGGTTTGGGCTGGGTTGGGTGGGCTGGAAGAGTGGTTGTGACCCTGTTAC
Organism: Coracopsis vasa; assembly: GCA_026283785.1. Lineage (NCBI taxonomy): Eukaryota > Metazoa > Chordata > Aves > Psittaciformes > Psittacidae > Coracopsis > Coracopsis vasa. Next base: position 36,538 of record JANHGB010039945.1, on the reverse strand, counting down.
ACTTTTTAAGTCTGCAGTCTGTGTGCTTTATGGTTTCTGGGATGGGTGGGGGGAATTTGGGTGGAAAATAAAGGATATAGGAAGCTTCCAAAAGCGCTTTCTTGTGGCTACAGCCAAAGGGGCTGCTTTGTGGGCTATTAAAGAGCAGCTTTAGAAAGGCTATTAGGGCTGAATGTACATGTTTATCCTGGGCAGCTGCAATGTGTGTGCTGTGTGTCAGAGCAGAGACGTACCAGGCGTGCAGCATGGGGGTAGGATTGCTGAGTCAGTGTTCCTGCAGCCTCACAGTGGGTACAAGGAGCAGTGATCAATCCTCTGTTCATGCTGCAGGCGTCGTATTTTGTACTCTATAATAATTTCTTTACTTAAGTTTCTCTTTATGTCCAGCAGAAGTGTTTGTTTCAAAGAAAATAGCACCAGTGTGTGGCAGCTTAGGCTATAGGCAGAGATACTGCTCATCTACTCCTCCCAATACTGTAAAAGAGCTCGCCAAGACAGCAGGGACCAGTTTAATTTCTGGCATAAGGTGGCAAAACCTGCAGGGAAGCCAGCACTGATTTGAACCTGTGTCACCATGGATGTGGTTCTCCTCAGCACACGGGCACTGTGTGAATGCCCGTGTTCATCTCTGGCTCTGGATGTGTGCACAGCTTCCTCCCCAGGCTCTGGGTTGGCTTAGAACGGCTGCCAAAGCCCTGCTCCAAGGTTCAAGGCTGGTGGTGCCACACACAAGGTGGGTTCCTGGTGCCAGTCCCTGCTGTCCTCTGGGTATGAGGCGTGCTTTGGTGTGTTTTCCACCTGCACATCCCACAGGCTGCTGCTGCAGGACTGCAGAGACCCCTCGGGTACCACCAAAGCGAGTGGAGAGAGCAGATCTCTCCAGGAACAAAGCACGGGGAGGTCTTTCGCCCCCCATGAAATAGGAACTAATCTGAAATAGGAAATCTGCGTGGAGTCAACTCTGACCCCGTATTTTTGTTATGGTCACAAAGGGAAGGTGTTTGAACAGAAGAGGAGATTCCCACTTGTCTGAGACAATGACCAGCGTCTTCCACTGCTAATAAAATAGGGACTAAAGCGAAGGCAGCCTTGATTCTTCTGAAGTGCTGTAACGAGTTCCTCACTGCCGCCATGGAATCCTTGCAAACACCGGTGCCTACGTTCTTAAGCCTTTTTAAACTGAATTTGTGGGGTTTTAGCTTAGCTTTTTTTTTACCTGTCCAAATGGAGAAGTGAAGAGTCAGGCATTGCGGTCATCTTTTTGTATTCAACTTGGTTTTGTAGAATAAATGTCACTGGCTTGGTGCTGTTTGTATGTTCAGTTTAGCTCTGTAAATCAATACATCCAATAAATTTATAACGAATGATTTGTTACCTTTATTTTGAACGTTGTTCCAAGGGTTCTGCTCAGGCAGAGCAAATAAATCCTGCTCCAGGGAGCTCAGGGTTTCTAAGAATAAGACTGAAGATGGCACGGGGCTGGTGTGACAGCCTGATGAGACAGCGTGGCTCTTGTGACGCCGGCGATCACGGTGGTGGCAGCAGCCTCAGGTGTGTGCCTGCACATTCAATCTGTGCTTTGGGAGCAGTTGGCATTAAGCAGAGGTGTGTATGGAAGGCAGTTAAGCTGTTTAGCTGTGTTTTGTGGAGGTTCACAGCTTGGAGGGTTGTGAGATTAAATAGTGGTTGAATGGGTTGATCAATGCTCCTGTAGCCCAAGGGAAGCAGCTATTTCTGGAGGGGATGGGATGGTGCAATAGGTCTGTGGCAACTGAGCGAGGGTGTCCCAAGCTCCATGTGTTTTGTGCTTGTTCTGTGCAAGGCAGATCCCTCACACGTTGGGTGTCTGAAGTAAACAGCTGCTCCCAACAACCCTGACTCTGGTCCAATGCTGATCCTATTATTGCGGAATCCTCAGGCCATGGCTTTTGGGACATGATGTGAAGTGCCAGGTGGTGCTGTAGGAAGTCTGGGAAGTAATGTTGGATACGGTGCCAGAGTGGGGTGGACTCTAAGGGCCCTTCCTGCTCATGCTCCCAGGCTGTTGCTCATCGGACGCATCACTTCCCTCCTTGTGTCCCAGGGGTTCACAGGCTTTAAGCAGGGTGGTTACAAAGCACTGTAAAAGGATGGGGAGCTCAGGGGGATATTGAATAGTCATGGATATTTACGTCAAGGAAAAAGGCAAGAAGCCAAGTCTTGGACTGTGTTTCAGATCCCTGGTGAGTAGAAGACACACAAGTACAGCTTGTCTATAGGGTCTGTTTCCTTGTGTGTTTTCAGTTCCTCTCCCACCCATGTCAGTGACTCGACACGAGCCACCACGAGCTCCAGGTTCTCCAGAGCCTGCTCCTGAAGCAGCACGAGCAGTCCATGAGTCACCGATGTGTAACTCGCGTGGACACGGATGACTCCCCCATGGTTGGTTAAAGAAGCGCTTCATTAACCTCCTACTACAGGTCCGGGTGACAAAGGGGGAGATCTCCACCGGCGCAGGAGGAGGTTGGCTCCGTGGCTGCTATGGAAGTCGGTGGGAGCTGGTTACCTCCTCCCTGCTGTGGAGTTGTTGCTAAGGTATGGGAACAAAGGCAATGCAAGGCTAAATCTCTCCTCTGAACCTGCATTCCTGTTCGGATGCTTTTACTCGGCGTAGGTTGCTAAGTTACAGCTGAAATATAGTCAAGGTTAGGAAACAGTCATCAGTTGGGTGTAATTACACGTGCCAGAGGATGTTTGCTTTCAGCCAAGCTGCCATGATGTTTTCTGCGATAGTCTTCCCCCCGTGTCCCTTCCTTGATGAGCTGTCATGACAGCAGAGAAGAGGAGTTTTGTGCCAAGCTCCTGCCGTTCCATACAAGCAGTGCTGATGGTTTCTGTGGTACCAGCAGTTTTCCCAGAACCCCAGGTCCATTCAAAGGAAAGGCAGTAGCTGGGTGGTTCATCCCTGCCCTGCTCTCCTTACAGCTCACACCCAGCCACAGCCAAACTTCCCCTTCCCAGTTTCTTGCAAAGTATTAAGTCCCTATAAATCAACTCTCCAGCGGTGGGGCTGATAAAGCCATGGCATCGCTTACTGTCAGAGAGGAAATCTGTACCAACAAGGCATCTAAAATGAAATCAGCCCTTTATCTTTTCATTTCCTGCTTCCATTTAAAGCCTCTCACATTGCATGTTTTGTCTCCTGCTGACATGACAGCTGAGGCTGTGCCTTGTTTATGGGGCGCACAGGCAGGGCGCTGTGCCAGTTCTCCTGGGAAGATCAGCATGAACCGGAGAGGAACCAGCACAATCCCAGTACTTCCAGTGAGTCCTGCCCAAAGGCACCTCCTTTGGGCACAGCCCCATCGCTCCCAGTGCCCACCCTGGGATTTGACTTCATTCAGCCTTCAAGAACAGCCTCCAGGTGGGTGATGCAGAAGGTTTCTGTGCATGTTACTGAATGGACCCCCCCTACAGCAGAGGTCCAAGTCCTGTCCTTGCCTTCCACCTCTGCCCTAATGATGGAGGTGACTCCCTGCCCTGTGTCACTTCCCAGGGACCTGCTGCAGGGCCACATTCAGTGTTTAAACACCCTTAGGGTGGTGAGGAGCTGGTGGCTGGGGCAGGAGCAGAGCTGGGCTCATAGGATGCTCCTGAGCCACCTCTATGTCAAACTGGTCAGAAGCAGGTCCTTGTGGGGGTCCCTGAGCATCCTCCGGGAGAGCTTTGCGATGGGGGCCGCAGCCTGCAGAGCTAGCCAAGGGTAATCATAGCTGCATGCCTGTAATTAGCTCCTAATTAGCATAATTTTAATGTGAGGCAATGAGAGTGCTCCAACATGAGATTGCTTCAGGTAGCACTTGCACTAAAAATACACAGGGTACCCAGCAGGATGGACCTTGGCCAAGGACAAAGGTGTGTGCTGGCAAAGGGGCCTCAGGGGGGTTTCTGACACTACTGCATTCTGCTGGGATGGGTTCCAAAGCTCTTGGTGGGGATGCCCCACGGTGGCCTTGCACAGTGCCCAGCTCAGCGATTTTTCCTTCAGAAACCAAAAAACCTGGCATTTTCCTGAGCTAAACCAACTCAGCATAAAGCAGAGTGGAGTCAGGGCTCGGGAATCTTTGTTTCATCCCTGTCTTTGATCTCAGCCTCTGCTCCTGACCATCACTTCGATCCCTCTGCTCTCCGTGAGCCTGTTTTCTCCCCTTCAGTTAGTGAGAATTACCACATCCATCAATCCTTATCTCACCAGTGAGGTTTTTCTCCCCAACCTCCTGCTGTTTGGCTGTGAAGCCCAAACCCACCACAGCTTGTGGGGCCCGTGATGGACACTGCTTTGCTAATGTCCTCGAGATACTGAGGGGGACCAGGATGGGGTGATGAGAGCAGAAACCCCCTCCTTGTCCTATGGGATGCCTGGACTATGTGTACTGTGCAATCTCCTACATAACACACCGGTCCTGTGTGGTTGGGATGCGTGGGGACGTCCAGAGCCCTCGGCATGCACCGGATCGGACCCAGCAGTGGGTGTTTGGAGGGGGCAGGGGACATGGGCTGGATGCGGGTTGCCCTGGCAGGAAGCTCCCTGGGAGCTCTGCGAAGCCAGGATCCATCCGCTCCTGCTGGGACGGAATAAACACCAGGGAAGGGCTTTTCCGGGCAGGAAAGTGGAAAACAGCCCGGGAAAGAGCAGGAGCTGTTTTCCTGGAGAGCCGATTGCACAAGAGATCCATGGCACGGGAAGCCAGCTCCTCGCCCCCATCCCGGACCCTCTCACGCGCTGCTTTGCTCCCTTTAACACCCGAGGCTGCTTCTCCCCCCTTGAGCTCAGCTGGCAGCGGGACACAGCGTGCGCCTGCCAGCCCCGCTGCGGTCAGGTGATGGCCCGAGCCTCCTGGCTCTCCCCATGCCCTCATCTCTCAGACCTGAGGAGCAGGGACAAGTTCACCGCGGAGCCCGGAGCGGCCGCGCACAGCACCCAGGTGAGGTCCTGCACCAGCACCGGCCGCATGCGTGGTGCTGGATGGGGGGAAAACATTAGGAAGGCTCCAGCTTATGGGAAGGGACAGGAGCAGGGGGCAGCCGGCACCTGGGAGACCTGGAGTGACCCTCTGGAGGAACCCGGATCTGCAGACAATGAGCCTGGTGGCTTCTGGTTCTCCATTGCACTCATGGCCTTGCCAGAGAGCGGGGCTGGGCAGGGGGTGGATGGGGTTTGGTGTGAAAGGCACAGATTGGGCAGGGGGGTGAGGAAGCCTGTGCCCTTTCCCATGGGGTGTGGTGGCACCGTGTCCCCCTGTCCTGCGGTCCAAAGGCATGTTCCCATGTCCTGCCGCTGTCCCACTCCGTTGCCCAACGCCCGTGCCAGCCCCAGGGATGGGCAGGGGGCTGCCTGCACAAGACACAGCAACTCCTGTCCCTTCCCATTGATCCTGCTGCTTCCCACAAAGCAGGCAAATAAATCCTTCAGTGCAGCAGCTTTGCTGCTTCTTCATGAGGGATGTGGGGACGAGACATCAACTTTATGAACATCATCTTCTTTCAGGAAAGGAAACGTAAGATAAAGGATCTGAGGGTTTCTGCCGGCAAGGATTTATGGCAGGATGGTTGGAGCTGGGTTCCTTGCCAAGAGCTGAGCTTTCTGCTCCCAGCATGGTGCTGCCCTGCAACTATTCCTGACTTTAGCTGTAGCCAAGGGAAGAGCAGGAAAGGCAGGTTTGAAGGTTCATTGAAGGTTGCAGCCTGTTTGCCTGCCTGTGCAATCAGCCCAAGTCGGCCTTGAGCCCTGTGGGGATGGGCACTGAGCTGGAGCCAGAAGGATTTTCCTTATGGTCAAGCAGTTTGGAGGGATAAGGTGAAAGATTGAAGGGAAATGAGCAACTGGGCTTTGGCTTTGCAAAGGGCACCGGCGCCCTGCTCTTGGGCTGGGCTGGTGCTTGGTGCAGGAGCTGGATGTGATTCCAGATGAGCTCCAGTACCAAGGGCTATGGACATAGAGAGCTCTTCAGATTAGCAGCTATGGGCTTTTCTTGCCTTTTAATGGGATATAAAGAATAATTAGCAACCAACTTGAGATCCAGCTTCACAGCAGGGTCCCTTGGGATGCTCCGGAGAGCAAGGTCCCCAGGGGAAAGGATCTGACCATGACATGTGAGACCACAACATGGTCCTGTGCTGGCAGAGCGCTTGGGTTTCAAGTGATTTTGCTTCTTAATATCCCAAAGTATTCCTGCTAAGAGGATCCCAGCTCCTCACACACCATCGCTGGTGATGCAGGTTGAGCTCAGGCCCGTGATGCACTGGAAGGGGATCTGCGCACTCTGACAGTGACCACAGAGATGCCTGTTGAGGTGCCTCAGGTTTCCTGGATATAAAAGGGAGTTCTCTATATAGTACCATGTTCTCCTGGCCCAGTATTTTCTGACTCCTCTTTATCTGCAGCGCCTTGGGTTGCTTTTTGCTTTCATTTATTTTAGCTAGTGGGAAATATTCAGGATTTTCCTGGGTTTATTTATGAGGATCCAGGTTAATTGTGAGGATCCGGGTTCATTTGTGAGGATCCAGATTTATTTGTGAGGATCCAGGTTTATTTGTGAGGATCCAGGTTTATTTGTGAGGATCCGGGTTTCTTTGTGAGGATCCAGGTTTATTTGTGAGGATCCAGGTTCATTTGTGAGGATCCGGGTTTATTTGATTCTGGTTTATTTGTGAGGATCCAGGTTCATTTGTGAGGATCCAGGTTTATTTGATCCAGGTTCATTTGTGAGGATCCAGGTTCATTTGTGAGGATCCAGGTTTATTTGTATTTTTAGTGGTGTAAATATCCTGTGGCACCCGCGATAACTTGAGCCGGCAGAAGGGATTTATGTCAGGGTGTCTTGTTTCGGAGGGGCTCGGGAAGTGTTTGCAGTAACATTTATCTGCTCTGAATGGATGAGCTGCTTTGGAACAAGAACTAAACGTAAAGAGCCCCTTTCTCTGACTGCAAACAGTAGATGCTCCGAGTTTTGCTTATGGGAAACCAGTAAAAGCCAGCTCAAATGGTAGGCTTTTAACCCCAACTCCCTGCCAAGGGATTGTGTGTGATGTCAGCTGAGTTTCAGCCTTGGACTCTCTCTGATGCAATAAATACTGGATTGAATCCTGTTGCACTCCAAAGAGGTGTTACAG
>JANHGB010039945.1:17712-29374 GCA_026283785.1 Coracopsis vasa | reverse complement strand
TTACCGCAAATCCTCTGCTTTTTCCCCTTCTTTTTACAGGGGGGGGGGAATCACCCAAAGCACAGCAAAGCTGCAGCTTTCAAGGGAGAAATCCTCTTTCCAAGTTGCCACAACCCCTCCAAGTGCTAAATGCTTTGCTTGACTTCCAGCGAGGCTCTGAAGAGCTGCTTCCCTCCCCAGCTCAAAAGCACTCATTGAGTGCCCAGGCTTTCTTCCCATCCAGGCTGGTAATTGTGGAGTAGCAATTCCTCTCCAGCGTGTTTGGTGATGGAAGAATAGAAAGCTGGGGGGAGAAGGGGAATAAAAGACCACCTTGGGGAAGGTAAAGGAGCTGCTCAGTGTGGTTTGAAGGTAGGAGGGTTTCTTCCTCCCCTTCTCTGCCTTCAACCCACTTCATCCCACTCCTCCAGGTGGAAACAAAGCAGGGCCCAGCACCGGGTGCTTGTGTGCTCAGTGCTTTAATTGAGCTTGAAGGGGAAATTGAAGCAGCAGAGCTTTGGCTCTTTGTTGCAGGAGGAGGAATAAGCTGTGTGGCAATGGTTGAAGCTGGCTCCGGAGTACAGCCTGAGCTCCCCATTGCCGCAGGGATCTGGGAGCATCCTGGTGGTTATTCCTGGGGTGAGCAGGGAGGTGCCATCACCCACTGCTGTTGGGTGCCTGCTGGTGTAGGGAGGGTGAATGTGCTGCCCTGGCCCCAGCAAGGCTTGGGGTTGGCAGAGCTGATGTTGCTCACCCAGTAACACAGCTGGGAGGCTTTGCTACACAGAAATGGATCTTACAGAGACGTTGTTATCTACTGCACTGGGGTTTTGCTAGCAAAGATAGGATCCAAAGCACCCCAACAGGCAAACCAGGCTCTGCACACCCCCTTTTGAGGGCTGCAGGAACATGGACGTCCTTAGGATGATTTTAGTGGGGTTTTTACCAGTCCCTTTAATTTGGGGTCTGGAGTGTCTTCCTCTGACTTTATTGCCTCGATGGTATGAAGCCAGTCTGGCTTCTCCTGCCTAATGTCCACCAGAGCAAGAGCCATCCATGGGCTTCTTGTAAAGCATAAAGTGAAGGAGTTGGTGTTGCTGGGTGCTTGCAACAGAAACCCGGGTGCTGCTGCTGAGGCAGTTGGCACAGGTTTGGTACCAGCTTTTCCTACCTGACTGGTTTAGAGCCAGGACTCAATGCTGTCAAAATCAAGGAGGAATTGCTGGAAGCAGGAACGGAGCCACTGCTGGATGCTCCTTTGGGCTATAACTGAGAGCAGGGCTTGGGTGCGAACATCTTGGTGCTGGTTTAACACATCCTCATGTATTAGCAGAGTGCAGGAGAGGCTCCTGCTGATGCACTGGTGTTAAATGGCAGGGATTGTCCCAAACTGAGGTTTCTTTAGAAGGTGCAGAAAATGTTGCTAACCCCCCCAGCAGTGTTAAGACACAAGGGACTGCCCAGGGACATGGGCTTTATTAAGAAACCTCCTTCGCAAGGAACGTTCTAGCTTGGGAAAGACTGAGACCATCATTAACACTGTCTTGTAAGGCAAACTGGGGTTGTTTCACAGCAAGGGGTGTCATTAATACAGCGTATTAATAACCTGACATTACCAGCCCAAGGAATGCCCTGCTCCAGCTGCTTTGACAAGGCCACCTCATTAACTTGATAGCTCCTCTTGTCATTCCCCTCTGTTTCCTTTTCTCCCAGGAGATCTAAATCGGATCTTTCCCAGACTTTCAGGCTGGGGCTCCCTGCCAGCCCCAGGGCACCTAAAGCCCTCACCCCCCCGGCTGTGCCCCCAGTGCAGCATGAGCCCAGGCTCAGCTCCATGGACAGAGGCTTCACGGTGCCTTATCCCCTTCCTCACGCTCCCCAATACCCTCTTTTGCAGACACCATCAGTGAGAACCCGGAGCAGGAGTGAAGAGATCCAGTGCTGTGTGTCCCAGACCCAGCTCCTGATCCCCCTTTGGTGCTAGCCCCCCATTGCCTTTCAGCCAGCACCATGGTGGGGCAGAGCCCCCCCTGTGAGAGCAGCAGCGCCGTGCTCCTGGAGCCCTTCCTCCATCAGGTCGGCGGCCACATGAGCATGATGAAGTATGACGAGCACACGATCTGCAAGCCCTTGGTCTCACAGGAGCTGAGCTTCTACGAGTCACTGCCCTTGGCCATGAGGCAGTTCACCCCCCAGTACAAAGGTAAGGGGAGATGGGGACCGGCAGCATCCTCGCTGGGATCAGTCCTGACACTGGGATAAGGGGCTGGTGGTACCGGCTGGCTCAGTTTGAGCTCTGGAGTCCCATCACTTGTGGAGGGTTTGCTGAGCAAGGATGCTTCCTGCATGGAAATGTGCACAGGGGCAGGCCTGTGAGACCAGGAGGGTTTCCTGCATCTCTGTGGCTGGAGGGGGACTCTCTGATGTCTAATAAGGGTTGTGTGCTGGCTGATGGAGATCCCCCCCTCTGCTCATCCCCTTGCTGCCGTGGTCGGTATTGGTAACACAGGGGACTCCTGTTATGTCAAATGAGGCTGAAATTGGTCTGTCCTTAGTGGGACAGGTGTGAAAAGGTGGATGCTGAAAGGGTGGATGTCATCCCCTCCTCTGGAGCCGAGAGCCTGGGCAGTGCAGGAGCAGGACAGGGAGGGTGAACACAGAACAAGGGGCAGGAATAGGATGAGGATTTTGCATGTCATGGCCCCTGGTAAGCTGGTCTGATGGGATGTGAATGGTGGCACTGGATGGGTGCAGGAAAGTACGTGCCCATAATCTGACACATTATGTGCTCTGTTCAGTAGGGCTTTAAATGAGCATCCCTGGATGAAGCAGGGGTACAGACCACTCCGGTTCCCAAAAATCAGATCTGGGCACTTGGCCACAAGTGAGACCTTCCCAGCACAGGGAAGAGCCTCCCGGGCTTTGTGTCCCCATCACTTCCTGGGGTCCTCCTCAAACACCTCCTCCTTGCCCTGCACCACTTTTCCAGCTGTGCTGAGCAGCAGCCCTTGCTGTCTGTGTCCTCCTCCCTCCCTGCCTTGTTCCCTCACTGCTTCTGCTTTCACTGTGCTTTTGGGAGCTCAGCTGACACGTGAAGACTTCAAATACATCTTTTGGTCCTTGGGCGCTACAGAGAAGAGCCCCGAGCATCAGCTGCGGTTTTGATGCGCTTCCAATCCCATCTCTGCCTTTCCCACAAAGTCTGGGGCCTTTGCAGATTGATGGGACAATGTTAAAAAGATGCTCAAGAAAACAAGCTTTCCTCTAAGCCATTTGCTTTAGGAGAGGCTGGGTTCTGTGCTGCAGAGCTGGGCCCTGCTCTGTCTCACTAACAAAGATGTTGAGCAGTCCCAGTTTACCAGTTCAGGTGGCTTTTAATACATTTTTGTCTTCTTTTCCTCTTCTGTTGCAAGTCCCAGTGAGTTTTGTGACGAGGGATAATTAAAGAGCAATTCCTCTCCAATTTAGCATTGGGCCCATGCTTTGTTTTGCTCTTTTCTCCCTATAACTGTCCCTGCCTGAATGCCATGCATTCAGAGGTGGTGATGGGGGGAACGAGCATCAGGGGGAACAATCCTGAGGTCTTCACGAGCGTGGTTCACACGTGTCCATGTTCCTCACCTCTATTCTTAGGCTGCAGGGCCAGGACCATTATGTAATGCTGACAGTATGTGCAGTGCTGATCAAATGTCACCATTCAAATCTAACACCGAGTCAGCTGCTTAAAGAATGTCTACCCCTTGCTTAACCACTTCAGGCACCTTGGTGACCTTGGGACCAACTTTACCCCCACCAGACCCTTGCAAAGCTCTGCCTGCCCCAAGCTGAGCTCGCAGGGTGATGCTGGGCTTGTTTTGAAGCCAGTTTTGCTCCGGGCCCTGCTGCACGTGGCAGTAAATAAATGCACTTGTGCATTCAAAGAACAAATCAGTGCGGGTAGAGCTACACAGCAACGTGCTCCTGAGGATCCCTTGGATGCCATGGGCACGGTGACAGCACCCATAAATACCCACTGGGCGCCTCACTGGGGCTGGACAGGAGCAGGTCTGAGGTTCTGGTGACACTAAAAGGCCAGTAAAGACAAGTACTGAATACACCTTTCCTTCTAGATAGATAGGTGTTTTCTCATTGCAGTAAAAGAGAAGGTCGGTAGCCACGTGTTACAGGCTTGGGTTGCACTCATAGGTCACTTGCAGGACACATGCAAATCCCATATGGAAGCACACCAGGAAACAATAGTATTTTTCAGGCTGAGACGCAGGTATTTGAAGGCTATTCACCTGGAAAGAGGGAGAGGATCCCATTCCTTTGCCATTGAACTGCTCACGTTTGCCTTTGAAAATCTCCCTATTAACTTTCATATTAACGTAAGATACTCCAGAACTCTTAGTTCCATGCTATATATAATGGGTTTAGGGCCAGACTGTCAGCACTATGTAAATCAGCACAGCTCCATTGACTTGCAGGTCTGTAACTGGGACAGTTGTGAAGGTTCCAGGCTGCTATCGCGTTGTAGCAGAGGCACGGAGCTAGATTTGGAACCGAGGGCTTCATTTGCCTTGCTTTGATTTAAGAGGCTTTTTTCCCTGCCTACCTCCCCTGGCAATCCAAAAGCAGGCATCGGAGCTGGTAGGAATTTCACTTGCTCTCAGTTATCTGTAATATGGATCTTTTACACATGGGACTCAGAGGAAGGGCTGAGCCTAAGGAAGACAGAGCTCTGTCAGATGGACTGATATAGCTAAAATACCCTAGCTAAGGTGTCCAGCCCCCCCATTCCCTTGGCAGAGCAGCCTGTGGATATTCCTCCCCCATTTTAGTGCTAAATTAGCCAATGTAACCAAGGCTGCCGTGGCACACATTCAGGTTGATGCTGATTTTAGGGCAAAAGGGAACAGAAATGGTTGTGGTACCTAAACAGAGGGGCTGTACGGAGGGCATGAGCATCCCAGTATAGCCGGAGCTGCAGGGTTATGGGGTGCAGGACCAGGCAGGGATGGGTACCCCTAGTCTAACAGTGCTGGGGGCTGAAAGCAGCAGAGGGCAAACCCTTCTGTCTGTGTTTGCTTACTATAATCTCGCTTTGAATGAGGAGAAAGGACTTTGCATATTTATGCGCTTCAGCAACTTAGCTGGGGAGAACTGAGCTCCTCTGTTTGCTCAGCTGCTGAAACGCATCTCCCCGCAGCGCCTGGCAGGCCAAGCGAGGATGCTCTGGGGACAGTTGGCTAAACCCCAGCTCCCTGAGTTGCTAACAGGGCTCTTTCCAGTGATGAGCTTTGCTGGTCCAAGTGCCCTGCTTGTCTCCTTTTGGATCTACCTCCCTGCAGCGAGACTTGAAAGCAGCAGGGTACGACTCATGCGCTGGCATCCCCCCGAGCCCTAAAGGGCTGCTCTAAAAGCACCTCTGCTGCCTTGAGAGGCTCAGACAGCCCTGGCAGAGGAGCAGCAGGAGTGGGACTGCAGTTATCAGCCTTTCCCAGAAAGGTCAGAGCGCCTGGTACGAGCCATGGCCATTCCTGCTCTGTTATATGAGATGTGGAGCTGTACCCATGCCAGGGCTGGGCTAAATACACTGGATGGCATTTGAGCCCTGTGATTCCTGTTAGAGTCAGGGAAAATCACACTGCTAAAACACACTGCGGTGTTTTAAGCACTTAGGATGGAAAGTAGTAACCCCAATCACGTCATGTTCCCCTCGTGCATGAATGAACACCAGGCATGTAAGGGTCTGGTCCTCATCACTGGCTGCTGGGGTGCTGGTTCTTGGTGCTTGGGGACGGACATGACCATGACAGTGTACGGGCATCACGTATGCAGGCAGTGCTGCCAGCCCATGCACATGCCTCTGCTCTAGCTCCCGGGGGCTCTCCAATTAAAGGAAGCAGTTGGCATGATGTTTGTCTCTGGAAAATTCCTTCTCCCCTACCCTCCCTTTGCTACCTGCCAATGAAAAGCATACCTTGTCATAAATAAGCCAGGAGCTCCAGTCCAATGGTGGTGGTGGTGGATCTTTGCTGGGCCACTTGTGACATAGCAGAGCCTGGAGGGATGGAGGACAAAAGAACATGATGTTCAGAGGAGACAGGTTTCAAGCCAAGCCTTGAGAGGAGGGAACAGAAAAGCCTGTGGCTGTTTTCCAGGGTCTCGGTGTTTATTGGGCCTCAAATCAGAGTGGGATCGGTGTGAGAGGCCACTAAAGTACATCCTGTTACACACCAGTCCTCTCAGGAAGGCTGGACCCTTGGGGCTGGTGCAGATGGTGGAGGAGCCTCTATGGTAACTCCCAGGTTAACCCCATTCCCATTTGTTTCCCTCCTTTTTGTCCAGGCATCGTCTCCGTGCACCTGAAGAAGGACAGCCTGGGGAACGTGACGCTCCTCGCCAGCCCCAGCCGGGACAATGCCACCGGTGACCCTGCCGTGACGATATGGCACAAACGCAAGTGGGCTGCCGGCACCGGCACGGGCGGCGAGCGCGCCTTCGGCACGTGGAGCCACACACAGGTCACCAAGACCTTCAAAGAGAGGTGAGGCTCTGGCACGGGTGGGATGCTCCCTGCAAACCTCCTCTGGTCCTTGCCTGCGATGGTTTTGGTGGCACAAGTCCTGCTTTAAGGCAAAGGGAGCAAAAGCAAGGCCCAGCCTAATGGCTTCGTGGTTCCTCTCTCCCCTGCTTGTGGACAGAGCAGGGCAGATGTGGCTATCACTGGGATGCTGTTGCTCAAATATGTGCCTCAAACTCTGCTTTAAACCTGTTTCCTTGGAGCACAACATGCTCCAAAAGGAGGAGAGGCCCCAGGATGCAGGGCCACCAAGCACGCAGCACATCCTATAACAGCCACATAGCGACTGCACACTTAAGGGTGGCATCATGGTGCCTGCAAGCATGCCGCTTGCACAGGCTTTCTGCAAGGCATCTTTCACCCCAAACAGGTTCAGAAAAGACCTGGGTCAGCTGTGTCTGAAGGGTGCAATATTGCTACTGTGAAACCCCTGCCCTCAGCGTGATGGGTTTTGGATAATGACACCAAGGAGTTATCTTCCAGGGTGAACAGATCTCATTGTTCCCTCCCTGCCCTCCTCAAAGCCAGCCCCTCTAAACTGGGAATGATTCCTAGTGTGGGACACCTTACCCATGTAGTGTCCATGAGGTAGATCAATGGAGCTATGCATGGTGCTGCTCACAGGAGCCAAGCACACTTTGAGATTATAATGAAAGAAAATACTGGCACCCAGCGATAACTGCATCTCTGAAAATCACTTTTACAGATAACAAAGGCTCTCTGCAGGTTGGACATGATAAATATGTTTCCTTTGAGAGTCCCTGAAAATCCACCTGATCAAGTTTGATGCTCTACAAAAGAGGAAGGGAGGAAATATTCCCCTCTGGAGCTTACAAACCCAATGTGTTCTTTTGTGTGTCTTGTCTAGCTGCCCAGGGAAGAGGCTGTTGAGGACAGACCTTCAGTACTGCACAGATTCGCTTCTGGAAGATGCAAATGGAAACCAGCCAGAAAGAAAGAGCTACAACCCCTGGGGACTGCACTGTCACCGGCAGCACCTGAACCGCATGTCCTCCAAGCACAACGAGAACAAACTGCATCGTATCCTTTCTCCCCTCTCCCCTCCAGCATGGAGACCATGGCACTAAGATGTTTTATCAGGGGTCTGCATCCCTCCTCGGCCCAGTCTCTGGGAGAATACAGAATAGAGCTGCTGGAAGCTGTGATAAGAATAAAACCCCACTTGCCATGAAGGGTATTCAGCGTAAGTGAAGGATCCCCTTGGCGTACATTTAAAACCACAACTATAGAAGAATTAGCAGCTGCCTCACCTTTTATTTTCCTATTACACTTCATTACCCAGCAGTCATGTGAGTAATAGAGTTTAACAACTCCCCCCACACCCGCAGCAGTGAGCACAGCACCGAGGCGAGGTGTCAGATCGACAGCCCAGGGCTATCGTGTCACTAGAGAATGGAGCTGTTGGTGCTTTAATTGGTAGGACTGTACTCCAGTAAATTAACTACAATCGGCAGCAAGGGGCCTATAGCAATGACATGTTGGTAAAAATTGGCTCCGAAAGTCTCATTACAGTTGTGAGCTATTATGGAGAGCGTCAGTTGCTCTGATTTAAAACCTCTTTCAATTAGAATTTGAAGGTATTTGGTTTCCCTTAACTCATGCTCAGAGTTTCTATTGCTTGAAAACGTGGTATCAAAATACAACTATCCCTGCATCCTGGACTTAAAGATGGGAACGCGGCAGCATGGCGATGATGCCTCAGAGGAGAAGAAAGCCCGGCACATCAAGAAGTGTGAACAAAGCACCTCTGCATCTCTGGGTGTTCGCATCTGTGGGATGCAGGTAAGACCTGGGGCCTTCTTGGTGTGTGCTTGACACACGGCTTGAAACCAAGCTGGGAACCTAAAGGGACTCTTTGTTGGTGTAAAGTGAAGCAGTTTAATTCTTGTCCTACACCAAATACAGGCTCTGAGAACTGGCCACTCATTGTTTGTACTGTCCTCAAATGGGAGGGGATGCTTAGGGAAGAGAACAGACCATGGTACACGCAGGGTAACCCTTTCCACATTCCCCTTTGCCTACTGGAGACTTCACAAGCAGCAAATGGATAAGCACCACCCCACACCACTGCCACCAGTATGAGCAGCTGGAACCAGTTTATCCCAGCTGAGAATCTGCCTGTACATGAACAGATTCCCCTCTCACGCTCCTCTCACGGCTGCTGCACAAAGAACAAAACCAAAAGCGCATTCCATTGCCCCGCTCCTGCCTTGGCAGAGCTGCCTCCTGCTGCTGCGAGAGCCAAGCTTTGTTTTGTGCTGAATGTCACAGCTCCTCGCGCTCCGAATCACCACCCTGCCTCTAGAAACCCAAACCACGCATTTGTTTCAGCCGTGCTTCTCAAGCACTGCTCTGCTGTGCCTGAAGGGTAATTATGAGGATGGTGATTATAAAGCACACACATAGCAGGGTAAACACTTGGTGGCAAAACCCATGTCCCCTCCTGGTCTGTGACATGCTTCTGTTGAGCAGATTACCCTTCAAATTACAACTGGCGTGTGAACTCATTGTGTATTCACTGCCTCGCTTCTTACTCAGTGTTACCAGAGCCTCACATACAAATTTCTGCCTACATCTTGTCTCTCTGTATTTAAGAAAGCAAGATTATTGCTACCCGGGCATTGCATACTGTGGAAGGTACAAAGCTGAGGTATCCCTGTACTGCTGCAAACTCCTACCACAGCCAGAGGGAAATGCTATAAATCACCAGTGACACGGCTCTGATTTAGAGCTATTGGGGTTTCACAAAGGGGTAATTTATAGCAGTGCAACAAGAATCTGCACTAGTGGTTTAAATGGAATAGTTTAAATCCCCAGAAAAGACAGGAGGTGGGATGCAGTGAGGAGCCTGCTGGTACATTGCCAGCATCACTACATACTGCCAGGCTGCAGAGCAGCTACATCCTGTTCTTCTGCTTGGGGCTGAGCTTTTTAGATATAGACAAAATCTAGAGCTTTGGGAAAACTGAACAACTCAATCTGGACTGTTGCTCTCTTTCCTCAAGGTTTACCAGGCAGACACTGGCCATTTTCTCTGCAAAGACAAGTATTATGGGAGGAAACTCTCACCGGAGGGATTCAGGCAAACCCTGCACCAGTTCCTGTGCAATGGCAACCACCTCCGGATGGATCTCCTGGAGCCCATCATCCTGCGGCTGAAAGCTCTGCTCTCTGTCATTAGGAAGCAAAGCTCTTACAGGTTCTACTCCAGCTCACTTCTCATCATTTATGATGGACAGGAGCCCAAGGAGAACACAGCACCCTTGGATAACCACCTTCACTTGCCAAAAACAAACTGCACCAGCTCACACGGCACTCATCACTCCAGAGTTGACGTCCGCATGATAGACTTTGCCCACACCACATTTAAAGGCTCCAAGTGCAATCACACCACTTACGATGGGCCAGACCATGGCTATATTTTTGGCTTGGAGAATCTCATCAAAATCCTTCAGAATATCTCAGAAGGAAAATGAGAAATTCCCATGGGAAACAGCCTGGATTGACGAGTGACCGATAGCCCTGAGAAGCTCCACGTTGGGTCAGTTGTATGGGATCCTCTGCTGCTGGACCTCATGTGCACGTTTGGAATGAGGGCACGGGCAGCTTGCTAGGAAAGTGCAAAAAGCTCTCAGGTGCCATGAATGAACTGAAGCGTAAAAAGCAAAGAGCTGAAAGAATGTTCTGCCTGCAATCAATCACAAGATTTATTTTCCCTTCTTGTTTTACTGCTGTCCTTGATTTGTGAGCCAAAAGCAAACATTACTTGAAAAGAGTCTTAATGATAAAATAGGACCTGCTCACCTCTACACTCAAGAAGCCATACGGGGTGAGGACATACCATGAGCTCGAGTGAGACTATTAGAATGAGCTGGCGGGTGTGAGCAGGCTGCAGCATCACCGCCAACTCCTGCTCAGCACACAAGGGAGACAATACCAGACCCCACCACTTACACTGCATGTACCCAGCGGGTGCTCTCCCTACCGCCTGGGGGCTGAAACACAGACCTATGAGATGCTGCAGAGGTTCTGAGCTGGGGACCTCGACCAAGAACTGGACCTCGCAAAGGTTTAATATCCCTGTGGGATTCTATCAGCGCATGTTTCAGGAACCTTCCAAGCTGGAATGCAATGATTCTGTCACAAAAAAAATTCACATTGAGGTATTTTTGCTTAAAAAAAGTGTGAGATTGAGTCAGGGACTAGCCATTAAAGGTCACCTAGAAATACTTTGATACAAATACTGTGTGTGTTTGAAGGAGAGAACAGCAAGACTGAAAACCATGTTTACAGCTTTTGTGGACAGATTTTATTATTACAGAACAAACAGAATTCCTTCCTGCGTGGTGTGGGAGACCTGCAAGAGAAATCCTTCCACAAGGAACAGCACCACAGAACCCCCTTACTGGGGAGTGGGGATATAAGTAAAACATGAATAAAAATGTCAAAGTAACTCCCATTTGTTGTCCATCTCTTTCGCTTCTACAGCATCCTTACGTTACGTTATCTTTGTTTTAGGGCTGCATGTTTTGACCACAGGTCTTAAGGGGACCCCTTCACTTGTATTTTACTGCATACAGCTGAATTGCTACACTTTATAGCTGGAAAATTTACATCATTTGGCCCCATTGTGCGTTTTATTTGGCCTCAGGTCCATCTGGGAAGTCCTTGTTATTTACTGCATGTTGTTCACACTGTTGCCTGTTTCTTGCTCACAGAGATGACTACAATAAAACCCCACATCTGGGTTCTGCTTCAGCAGCGAAAGGGTTGAGCTGTCAATGTGGGCTGTGATCAGTAACTGTAGCTGGTCACAGCTCTGCTGATGGGGTTTAGCCAGACTCACCTCAGCATCTGCATGCTCTGAGCCTCTTGCTGGATGCACGCACCAGGACATCAACTCTGGGAGTGGGGAAGGATGAAGAAGGGTCCGAGTATGACACCAGCACCCAGACCTGGTGTCAGTGGGGCAAAACCCCTTGCTTTTGCTCCTGGAAAGAACACAGCAATGGAGGTAGGACAAGGGGTAATGAGGTAAAACTTAAACAGGGAAGATCTAGGTTGGATTTAAGGAAGTTCTTCCCTGTGAGGGTGCTG
>JANHGB010039944.1:40084-68624 GCA_026283785.1 Coracopsis vasa | reverse complement strand
GCTTGCCTTCGGCTCACACGTCTCCCACCTCATGGTGAGAATAATGTGAGAAGTTGTTTGATTAGACCTAGTGCCATGAATGTGTCATCTCCATCCCTAGCTGCTATCCCATTTCTTGGGTCACATCTGCTCCTTAATTGAACCGATGGGGTCTCACATTATAATCAAGGCTAGCTGGTGATGTGGGGGGGGGGGGAAAGGAAGAAAAAAAAATAGAAAAAGGGGAGAAAAAGAGAAAGGAAAGCTTAAAAAACGGCACAGCAGCTCCAGATGTATGCAAAGCAATCTATTCAATGAGGAGGACAGAGAGGGGTGGGAGAGCAGCTTCCCTCACTGCATCTGTATACAGGGCTGGGACAGGGAAGAGAAAGGTTTGAAACTGGACAAAGTGCCCTCTGCAAGGACACATGCTGCAAGGAAAGTGCCCTCCTGGACCTCATCGAGGGAGTGTCTGAGGCTGGTAAAGGGCCACAGAGGAGCAGGGCTGGGACACTCCAGATGCTTCCTTAGGTCACAGGAGCAGCAGGGCAGCCAAGGATGCAGAAGATATTTAATCTTCTTCAGCTGGGAAATGGGATTTACTTGATTTACACTGGGACAGGCTCTGGGCCTATGTTATCACCTTGCAAAGGGGATGTCTGAAAGTGCCTATAAAGTAAAAACTGATTGCATTTTCTCCTCTTGTCTCTAGCACTAGGAAACACCCAGTGATCATCAACTCTGCAGGTAGCCCTGGAGCCCCTGGGGTTTCAGGAGAGAGAGCTGAAGCAGGTCATCCCATCACTGCAAAGGATGCAGTCCTATGCCAAGGGGCTGCTATTCCCAAAAGCTGCCAGTAGATATGAAAGCGAAGAAACGTCAACAGCAATTACAGAGCCAGACATCAGTTCTGGCCTCCAATGCCTACTGGGGAGCCCATATTTCTTCAAGTAGGTTATACACGAAAGGGAGACCCGCTATCATGGCTAGAATCAGTCTGCAAATCCTAGCAGAAAACAACACAGCCTTTTCCAATTTCTGTCTTAAACACAAAAGAAAGCTTGCTTAAATGAGCTGGTGCTCTGATTCCCCAGAACTGGGAATCAAACAGCTCCAGGACATCTGAGATGGTGACTGTCTCAGAGCAGAGACTTCCAACATGCTCCCTGCATGAACACCTTTAGGGAGCTGCAGGAAATGATAATGATTTTCCAGGTGCCTCTCATATCCACAGGAAAGCAACATCCCTGCTGGCTGCAAGGGAGCAGTTCTGTTCTGTCTCATTAAGCTGCCATGGTACTCTTTGGGAGCTTGGATATAAACCCCAGCTTTTAGCCCAGTTCCAAAGGCAGGTCCTTGTCCAGAGGCTCCTCAAATGCCTTTCTGTATGTTCTGCCCTGAACTCCTGTGCATACAGCTGAAGCAGCCACGTTGCAAGCAGCAGGTTGCAACCTTTCAAGCAGGAGGTTAAAAAAACTCTCTGCATATATAGGGCTTTGGGATCCCCCGTTAAGAAACACAGCAAATATAGATGATTACTGTTTTCTCTTGGCATGCAACTTAACTCTAGAAGAGCTAGCTGAGAGGAGGAGTGATGAAAGGGGAAGAGGGCAGTGCATTACCAGTTTAGGCAACACTGAAGGAGTGAGGCTTCTCCAGCAGCCTTGTTAAGCTGTGGCAGCCTGCCTTTGCAGCACGAAAAGCTCACTGGGAGCAAATCAATTCAGTGGAATACAGGCAACCTACTCCAGCATGCCAGGCACCCTAAGGCAAAGCTGGGCTGCAGGCAGTTCCCCTGCTGCAAGCCAGAGCAGATGCTCTGCACCAAAGGGTTGCTAAGCTAGCACAGTGTTCATGATGATGAAGGGCAAGAGCAAGGGACACACAACAGAGAAATGTCAAGTGTCCAGGGGTGTTGCTTTGTTCCCCAATAACCTCTTATTTTCTTGGTTTCACTGGAAATAACCAGGACTGAAATGCTCATCCTGCTGGATAAGCAAGAAGTGCACTGCCTGTTGAGCTGTGGTCAAGCCTGTGAGTATTTAAGTCTGTTTTTATTTAGCCTTGAGGAAGGGAGGAGTGTCCTTCCTTACAAAAGCCAAAGTGCTGGAGGAGAGACCAGTCTTCTTGCACTGTTACTGTGCTGTTCTGTGTGGGCACAGCTCAAGAAGGGGTACTCCGTGGTCCCTGCAATGCTGCCTCATTGCTGCAGGTTCTCATCAAATCCACACGCCTCCAGAAGGCAGAGAGGCTTCTTTCACCAGTGATGAAGTCAGAACATCCCAGGATGGCAGTGATGCACTGTGGAATGTTTTTCACTTGTTGGGTAAGTACAGAAAGAAAATTTGAAGTGAATTTTTTTTTCACTTTAAAAAATGTGGATGTTGTCATGAAGTTGCTCGATCTGATACGGATGAAAGGCAAGAAAGCCTCATATTGGAGTGGACTGATTTACAAGGATCAGTGACAAGCTTAAACACAAACCAGCATCCATAGAATAGGGGAATACTGAGTGAACAGACCTCACATTAATTGCTCAGGCAAGAACTGAGAAGGTCAAAACTCCTAAACACCACAGTACAACACTATGATGAAAGACACATGCAAAGTCTGCTTTCCCACCGTAGTGTGAGGGCTATGAATAGTATATCCTGATCAATTCCCACTGCTGGCTCATTTTGAAAGGGCTGTCAGAACTGAGGAGCACACTCATAACCTGCTTTCTGACTCACAGATAGCCCTTCACCCCCTGTAGCACCCTGACCAGCGGCTGACAACAGGCATCTCTGCAGGTGGTCAGCTGCCCCTGTTGCACCATGCCCAGGGCAGCTGCACATTCATTTTTCTATAGGGATTTACTTTCCACAATGCTTCCTCTGCTGCAAAGAGCACCACAGGGCAGCAATATCCAGGTGGAGAAAGAGAAGCAGAAAGACAGCCTGCCTGATGTCACATGAACCAGGAGCAGCAGGCAGAAGCAGCATGAGTCCTGTATCCTGACCCACGCTTCAGACCTCAGCCCAGGCTTCCTCCCGTGTGAAAACCACCATCTATTCTACCTTCCAGATCCAGTCACATTTACATTTTTATTTAAATCTACAAAGTGCAACACGTAACACAAGTGATGAAAATAGCAAGCCTTGCTAGATTAGAACACAGCTTTATTTTCAGCAGGTCTCATCTCACTCTGCTGGATGACTGCTTCCAAGCTTAGCCATGCAATCACAGACCCAGTGGGACTCCTGCTTGTAGTCTTCACCTTCGCCCATGTTGACAGCTAATTGACCACTCACTTGCTGGATTAACATTGCAAAGGACACACAAATAACGTGGTATGAAAGACAGTACTTCATGGTTAATTATAATTATTAGGAGTATTTCATTAACCAAAATGGCTAACAACACCAGGCTGTAATTTCTCTGGAAAGCAAATAAGCACAGGCTGCTATTAGGGTCTTATGAGACCTGTATGCCCTGTCCAGCATCCATTTGAACTCTGACAGGTACCCCTCTGCAGCCATACTGGATGCAGTCTTCCCTAATCTTCTCTAGATAACCAAAGCAACCCAAGCAAACTGTGCCTTCCTCATCCGCCATCCAGTGCCATAATCTGGGGTAATAAAGATGTCACGGGCATAAAAGATACTGCACCCCTGCTTTCACAGCAGGTAGAAAACTGCATAGTTTCAGATCTAGGAGAGACCAGAGCTCTCTACCCGAGCAACTGGGATGCTCTTTTACTGTCACAAGGCTGTGAAATCACAGCCAAGCAATTCTATTCCTTGCAACAGCACCCACACCCCAAGAACGCACATTAGGCACCAACAGTTTTCCATGTGGAGACAAATAACCAAGTAATATTTACAAGCCCAGTCTCATCTGCTTGCTTCTGAGAGATCATATAATTGAGTAGTTAGAGGAGAGGAGAGATGGAGGAAGCTTTTTCAACCTATTTTAGCTAAAAGACAGAATCTCTCTTTCATCTTCTATGCCTTTTGCCTTTGCATTTCAGTCTCCCTGCGTATAAAGAGATAAAATGTGTATTTTTTGCAAAGTGCTTGAAAGCCAAGTCACAAGTATTGTTATTTCAAACAAAACAAATTTGTTTGCATCCCTCTCCTGCTAGACAAGCAAGTGCAGGGTCTGGAGAAGCAGAGCTCAGAGCAGAGAAGGCTTAGTTCTGTGCTAGTTGACTGCTTTCAAAAGAGGAGCAAATGAAATGTATTCACTACCAGCTTTTCTGCTTTCCTCTTCTCTGAACTTTCCAAGCCAATTAGCTCAACCAGTCTTCACCTTGTTTTAATAAAGAGGGATTTACTAAAGGATTTCCTCTTATGCACGATGAGCTGTGCTGATTAATACATGAGACCGCTTACTGACTTTACGGAGCGCTTTAAAGAAAGTCCATCCCGGGTGGGAATATCCAGACCTTCTGCCTCACAGATATGCCTCCTCAAAAAAGATCTGCCCCAGACATGCTGAAACACCACTCAGACTCACTGCCCAATTAATTCATGCTAGCAAGACAGTACAAAGGCAAGTATTCTCCTGCAGTGTGAAGCCACCTTATTCTTATGCCTCACTTACTTTCAAGTGCCTGGTTTCAAACCAGTACTCTCTCATAATTGAAAGAGATAAGTGGGAAAAGATGGTATGTACAGAAGACACAAACACATTTGTATGTGAAATGCAGGCTGATAATGCTCCCCCCACCCACATACCACCCAATTAACGAAGTTATGCATAAGAGAAATAAAGAGTACAAAAGAGTGGGCATTTCAGAGGTAACACGTTCCATTACTGCTAGACTAATTGCATAACCCAAATCTAGATTTTTATTGTGTGTGTTTGTTTTGTTTTTGTTTTTTTTTTGTCATGGACTAACATGAAAATATTGTCCCTAACTCACAGCCAATTTTGCTAGTTATAGGCTGGTGAAGCAGGGTGATGGATAGGGTGGATCTTGGATTCTCCTGCCTACTCACATTGCCCTCAAGAGGGGAGCCCTCCCATGTGTAGCCTTGTCAGACCACCAACTCTCTGCTCACGTTCTGCCTCTGTCTTTTAGAAGATAACGAGATGTCAGCTCATACCCATGCATCTGTTATTACATGTTTCTGTTTAACAAATTGAGTTGGCAGTGACATGCCTCTCCCAATAGCATATAAATAGTTTAGATCCAAACATCCACTAACAGTCAGCCAATGATACTCTTTCCCCAAAAGCACCCTACATGCATTAACTTTTGGCAGAGAACCAGTTATCTTACTACTCAATAATTCATAGGTGAGCTACTCAGCTGGGTAGTTCTGGGAATAAAGCAACTCATTGCAAGTGCAAACTAAGGAAAAGAAAATGATAAAATCAACCCACAAAAAAAGAACCAAATGAAATTCTTCTTCCAAAACAGAGAATACACATCTTTCCTCTTCCTTCAGAGTTTATCACTAGTTTTTCTTACCGTCTAACCCAATTTCATTGCTGCAGCTTCAGCCTACTGCGAGTCCTCCCGATAGGTGTTTTTATGTCCTAGCGATCATGTCCAATCCCCAGTATCCCTAACATCAAAAAACACCAGAAGGAGAGAATTCTTAGCCCTCTTATCCTCTCCCAAAGTCCTTGACAAGACGATATTGATGTTTTATATATATGTGTATGTATACTTGTATATGTATCTTTACAATTCCCCTTTCTCTCCTTCTGATCTTCAGGTGGCAGAAGCACAGGTTTAGTTCCTATTTCAGTTTTGTTTTCCCAGGACAGAAACACTGTCCTAGAGTTCTAAATGCCAGAGGAATCACATGTAAAAAGCTTGGAAAAGGAGAAAATAAAAGAGAAACCTGGATCTACAGCTCTGACTTTCCTCATGTCCTGACAGAAACAAGCAGGGCAGAGAGGCCTATAATGGTGCAGAGATCAACAGGCAACATTTCCAACCTTGTGAGCAGAAGCAGAGCTGCTTGGCCCATCACAACAGAATGCATTCCCTATGCTCCCATCCACGGTGTAAAGGGAAAATGGAGGGAAAATAGCCAGTCTGTGATGTTCATTGTCCTAGCATAGGCCCTTCACATTCCTGAGGATTTGGAACAACTGAGAAAAAACTGATCATCCCCCTAAGTCTGGCAGCAAACCTAGAGCTAGCTGGAATGTGGTAAAAATTTAAAGCCCAATCTATCCCATCTAACCTCTGCATTGAGGCACCCAAGTTAGGAATGCCACCTCTCTCCAAAGCCATCAAGACCAACATCTCCAGATGTATTTATAGCTGGCATTACCTCCCTCCATGGTGTGTCTGCACAGGGAGCCTAAGGCGATCGAGCCCTCACATCTCTGCTAAGTGGGTGAACGCAGACCAAAGTGAATGCTTGTGTGACACCAGTGCAAAGTGGCCAGTGCCATCCCCCATATGAACCCCTCTGTGAGCTCTCAGTGCCTGGTTTAATGAGTTCATCGGTAAGCTGAATCATAACACTCATCTGAAACTTGGGCAGCACTCCCTGCTCTTGGACAGGAGATAACTCCTGTGTTTGAGCTGCTGCGTGCCACAACGGAGCTACCGTGGAAAGGAAAACAGGCACCAGCCTGCACGTTTTCCATAGCAAATATAGTGATAAATCTTTGGACCCCAGTCAGCATCCAATCAGTGCCACTGCTAGGGCTCATGTCCAGAGTATGCAGCTGCCACCTACAAGGAATTGACTGAGTTTCCCCAGGTCTCCTATGGAGGATCTCACCCACAACCAGAGCAGCTACCAGGCAGAGGTGACTCCTGACTCCAAGTGGTAATCTAATAGCAACAGGCTCCTATTCCATCACCAGCTTCCAGAGCAATGCAATCACCTCCATACATTTAGACCCATTTAATAAAAACTGAAAGCTAAGAACAGGGGGGATGCAGGAAAAAGAGCTCCTGAGAACTGCAGTCTTGTCAAAATGGAGAAGAGTCCCTGCTTTAGAAATGCAATGATTTTTGGGGACACAGGTGGTCAGAGTCTTCTGCTCACAGCTAGGCTACAGCATTACCTCACCGTCTGTTTTCAGTTTGAAAGCTACACTGGGAGCACTAGATGGTCAGTTCCCCCACAGCTGCTTTCCAAATAGGCAGGCAAAGCAAGAGGCAGCATAGCCAAAACCATAAATGTTGATTAAAAAGTCAGACCTGCTTTAATGATAGGGTGGTGGGATCAGAGCTGGGAAGGGAAGAGATTAAGCCAGGAAGAGCCCTGGTAGAGAAAGGAGGGTGGATACAAGGCAATTAGGATAATCAAATATTAACCAGCATTCCTTAGTATGTTTACTTTGAATTTTTTGTTTGTACTAGTAAGCAAAAACGACACATGGGGCAAAGCTAGGCCAGGAAGAGTTAATACAGTGATTCTCCACTTATCTACAGTGAGGAAGGAGGACAAGCTTCCCCATACAAACCATGCTCTTCTTCAGCTTCTCCTTCAGGCCTAGCAGGGGATTTGGACCAAGAGGGAAGAATCTGGCATAGAGCAACAACACTCAGTTTTCCATCACTTCTCTTTCCACTACCTTGGAGTTCTGGTGCCAATTATTTAATATTGTGCACCGCTAACTGTCATCATTACCCCATTTTTCCATCCTTCACTCTTGATTGAACTTGATTCATCTGAGGAAGATGACGACAATGGAAATGTAACTGTTCAGAATGAGGCTGAAAGGATGCTCAAACTACAAGATTTATGGCAAACATTCAGTCTCATAGATGAAGCAGCTGAGGTCAACAGGTATCAAAGCAATTTTTCCCATAAGAATTAATGTAACAAGGGGGGTGGTGCATACAGGAACTTAAGAAATTTATGCAATTTAAAACCACATGATCAGATATATAGCATAGAGAAAGGAGAGATAAAAGCATTTTTTACTGTAAGCATTTTTGCTGTCACTCTCTGGATGGTTACCTCTTCATCATCATTGTCATCATCAACTTGAGATGAATCATGGTAGATCAAATCAATCATGGGTGAAGGATGGAAAAATGAGGATAGGTTCAGGTGGTCTATCAGATGGAATGGCTGAGGTCTTTCAGAACACTGACCAGCTCCAAAAAGCTAGCTGCCAAATAGGCATCATCTCTGTCATCTGAAAGTCCTGTCTTCCACCTCCATCCTGCACAGCGTTACCTGCACGCATTTAAAATGTTTGAGTTTCATAAGTGCACGTGTGCAACTTCTCCTCTGTTAACTAATTATGGGGGAAAAAAAGTGCTTTATCTGTGTTGTGGTTTAACCTACTTTGGTTTAACACCAGCCAGTAACTGAGTACCACACAGCCGCTCGCTCACTTCCCCCCACTGCTGGTGGGATGGGGAAGAGAGTTACTAAAAGATAAAACCAATGGGTTGAGATAAGACAGTTTAATAACTGAAGTAGAATATTATAATAGTAAAATAATAATAATAGTAAAAAATGGAAAGGGACATAATGAGAGAGAGGAATAAACCTCAAGAAATGCAACTGATGCACAATAGAATTGCTTACCTTGAGCCCATCCCTGAGTAACAATGAGACCTTTCCAGTCACCCTCCCCTGGTTTATACACTGAGCATGATGCTCTGCCGTATGGAATATCCTTTTGGCTAGTTTGGATCAGGTGTCCTGTCTCTGCTTCCTCCCAGCTTCTTGTGCCCCTCTTCACTGGAAGAGCATGAGAGACTGAAAAGTCCTTTGTCAGGGTAAGTGCTACTTAGCAACAACTAAAACATTGGTGTGTTATCAGCATTGTTCTTATCCTAAATCCAAAACCACAGCACTGTACCAGCTACTAGGAAGAAAATTAACTCCATCCCAGCTGAAACCAGGAGAATCTGGTATATCAGTATCTGTCAACTTTTCATGAATGTATCTTTGGCGAACTGATGGTTATAGACAATCATCTCCCTAAACCTTATTCCCAAAACTGCTAATTACCTACAGAGACAGCAGAGGATTTGGCAGTCCCATTTCTTCAGGCATGGATGATACCACTTGTGTCAGAGAAGGGCATGGATGTGAGCTATGAAAGACTCACTCCCCCACTGGAAACCTCACGTCTCCTCTTTACATTGCCACCGTGTTTCCAGAGAAGCAGTGGCACAGCAGCCTCACTGCTGAAGCAGATGCAGCCCTGCAGCTCTTGTCTTTCCCTGCATTAGGAAGAGTGCTGTCAATTCTGACAGCTGCAGGTGGTGTGGGCTCCCAGAAATCACTCTCTGGGTCTCCTCTGCAGCAGAGGACACAGGAAGAGGGCCAATGACAGAACTGGCAATCACTCAAGGACAGCAGCCTGCTCCCACGACCTCCCCATCTGGCTATCAGCTCTGTCCCATCTCCTCTGTACTTGAACCAGAAGAAGGAAATTCATTTTCAGTCCCTCTCACTGGATAAATCTGCTCTGACGTTCAATCTTACAGGCTGCTTCTGTGGCTGCCCTCAGGCTGGGCCAGCACTACAGGAACCATTTGGAGGAGCAGCATGCCAGTAATGTGGGCACATGCCTATCACATGCCTTTTCCATGTTGACTGAGGAGGACTTAGGCTGCAGCAAAGGCAATACGTAGGACAAGTGGGAAGTACACAGGTATCCTGATGCCTGGATTTTGGTCTGATAGATAAATGCCTAAAGCTGGTTCCATAAAGTTTCTGTTATTCACATTCCTAACTCTTCTGAGACAAAAAAATAAGGCCATTACCTTCCTTGTTCCCATCCATTGCATCAAGATCTGAAATGGGATCCTGGCCTGAGTCAATCTATCAGCAACTATGAGCCCCAGGCTCTGCGGCAGCACACACTGTAACGTGGCATATCCTGCTCCTTCCAGCCTCTCCGTGATAGGTAACACCACCTCCCAGAATCAGATACCCCAGGTGAAAAGGACATTTTAAAGAAGTTTCATCAATGTTTGCTGAGCCATCCCACTGTGGTGAGCAGAGAGTAGATATAATTTTGTGTACAGCTCTGGAAAGAATTTGTATGGGCTTAAATCTAGGAATATCTGTGGATAAATATGTAGCAAAAGCCAGAGAGGATGGAAAACCAGGCTTCTCTGCGTCCTGTTTGTAAGACTAGCTGGAGCTGTGCACCCTGATCTGAACTCAACAGTGCAAAAATGACAGCGTAACAGACTAGCAGATCATAAAAATGCCACAGAATGTAGTAAAAGATGGGGGGAAACTCCATCTAGCCAGGCCTTTGAGGGGAAGTTTGCATCCTGTAAACACCAGAGGAGATAAAATTATTCTGTTCCCTCCTTGCATGTGTTGCCTACGGGAGTACAAACACAAACCAATTGGGTCAATGTAAGCAACAGAACAACAGTAATAAACCTTTTTATCCCTCACAGATTCCAGGGGAGAAAAAAAAATCATGGAGGAGGAGTGGGGGATGCAACTTTACAAGTTAAAAAAAATGAATGATGATTAATATAGTTTTTATGGATCCTTGGCAGACAAACTGGGTAGTGTTTGAGAAAGCAGCAAGAAAAGTAACTATCTTGTCATAACATCCTCAGGCATTGGAAGGATCCTGGCTTGCTTCCACACAACAGACTAATTGAGGATGTAATACTATTCAAATGCAGCCCACATTAAGCAGATTAAAACCACATTAACCAAAAGAGTTCAAAAAGAAATTTTAAAAGGGTGCACTGAGATCTCTCTAGTGAGAGGGAAGACTTTCTCCAGGAAGACATCTCTAGTAAGATCCCATATGAACCTTTTAAACTGATGCTATTTCACATCTTCGTCAAGGTCAAAGAATCAGCCAGCATATCAGTGATAAAATCCCCTGTTCAGGCTGTGTAGCCAACACCACACATAACCACCTCTTATGTCTGAATGACCTTACATCCATTTGCAGCTGGGGTGATAAGGTACAGACTTTGGCACAGCACTGGGATGTGGCTTGTGCTTTGCTTCCTTCCCTCCAACACAAAGGCAGCGCTTTAATGTGCAATAACTGACAATCACTATCCTTAAGTGCCTATGTCAGGATAAAATACCAACATCTGTAAGGGACACAAAATATGCAGCAGTAAATAACATACTAGGGAGATACCTCAAGCAGGATAATTTGGTTTGTTTGATGGAATGGGCTTATGGTAACTGCATTCAATTTATCTTTGATAACTGTAGAATAGTTTGGGTTGGACGGGACCTTTACAGGTCATAATGTAAAGGTCTGAAAAGAAAACTGTTGAGGAAAGAATTTGTCTTACTAGGAAAAAAACCTCAACGATACCAAGAGGAGCCTCAGTTGATGTAACCCAGTGAACATCAGCTTTCAGCTGAATTCCATAGACCAAAGATGTCTAAATCTTTGGGTGATTAAGCCAAAGCTGACTAAATTCATTGTGAGATGGACATAACCTCTGCATCTGCATTGGTGAGATCATTTTTGAAAAACTTTTTAATACAGGTGACCATGCTACCAGAATGATGCTGAGAAAAAAAACCCTGAGAACAGGACTATAAAAATTAATTGAGGGCTGGAAAACATGCCTTGTGGTGAATGGCTAAAGAGACTTTCTGGATAGCATACTGAAAAAAGGCTAAGAGATTACTTGTTCTGGTGTCTGAGACTACACAAGGAAAAGACTGTTGATAACAAACAGCAACGTAAGAAGACAAAGGCATAAACAGAGCCTGTAGTTAGAAACTGAAATGAGACAGGTTTAGATTAAGTCATGACAACTGAACCATGAGGATGAAAAAGCATTGGAACAGCTTACACTGAATTCTCTGTCACTTCAGTCTTTGAGTAGATGCTGCGCTGAAAATGTACATTTAGATCCACAAAGGTAAACTCACCTTCTTCCTCAGCTCACTAGTGAAAGACACTAGCTTGGCATATAATGAATTCTGTCTGGACAAACAGCACAAAATTATTAGAAAGAGATTCAAAGAGCATTTGCTTTCTTGCAATGATCAGGAAGCTGGGTAGGTCAATTGGAGTATATAAGCTTCCCCAAATGGTTTAAAAACCAAACCCCCCACAATACCCAACCATTTTTCCTCCTCACTTTAAAACCTGTAGACAGTTTCATTTGCATCTTTTCATTGATATATGTGAGTTTATTCCTAGAAAGCTAATCAGAATGGAGACTTGTCCATTTCCATGCATGAACTTGAAGTTTTGCAAGGCCTCATTACGAGCAGCCCAAGAGGAAGAGAAAAATCCCCAAACCACAAGCCCTTATTTTGCGTGTTGCTCAGTTTTCCTCTAACCCAGCCAACCGCCACCATCTTCTCATCCCTTTAGACCCATTACACTCTTTCCAGCAAATCACCATAGATGTATGGCTGCTCCCTTTCCCTTAAGCCCCACTTCCCAATTTTACAGCATACCAGGATGCTGGCTAAAGGGCCTGTATTATGCATAAGATATGAACTGCTCACAAAATCCTAGCAGACCTAGCACTATTAAGTCCATCTATATTGCATTAAGTTGCTATTAGCTGCTGTATTCTAGCTTATGATTAGGACAGTAAAATACCTCTTTGCAAATCAGCACTTGGTAAGGAAAATCCCTGTTCAGTGCAAATGCCACTGTTATTTATCGTCCTCTTGACCTCAATCACAGACACTGTTGGGAACCTCTGTTAGTTTTGGAATTCCAGCCAATTCCTCACATCAGATGCTTCAAATCATTGAATTATGGAATCAACTAGCTTGGAAAAGACCTTCAGGATCATCAGGACCAACCGTTACCCCAGGAATGTCAAGTCCTCCGCTAAACCACGTCACTAAGGGCCTTGACTACACATTCTCTGAACACTTCCAGGGACGGTGACTCCACCACTTCCCTGGGCAGCCTCTTCCAATGCCTGATGAGCCTTTTGGTGAAGAAATTGTTTCTAATATCCAGTCTAAACCTTCCCTGACGCAGCTTGAGGCTGTTTCCTTTTGTCTTATCACTTGTTACTTGGGAGAAGAGACCAACCCCACCCTCACTACAATCTCCTTTCAGGTAGTTGTAGAGAGAACAGTTTGGCTGAGTTGGGCCCAGAGCTGTAGCATATTTGCGATGGATGAGATTTACAGCACTTGTTTCATCAGATGTGAGAGCAGGCTGCAAAAGACCTGCTCTTGTACAAAGGGGTGGCTGGAATGGCCTTCAGTTGCCATTCTTTCTTTAGCCAGCAGGAACTCATCCCAGATTCTTCTTCACCACAGAAATTGAGCAATTTTCAGTCTCTTCTACATCCCATTCACCCCTTTGCAGCTTGGCAAATAAGCAAACAGTCTCAGAAGTCAGCTTCCTCCCAGTCAACAGTAATGAAAAATTTCCATGGCTTCCTGCGATCACACAAGACCCTACAAACAAGGACTCCAAATCATACAAAATGCAACAGGTCTGCATACATCTAGGAAATTTAAGCATGTCTGTCAATTCCTGGGACCAATGATAGTTTTGCAGGTTCATAAAAGAAAACCAACTGTTTTACCTCAAGTCCTGAAGGCCAATTAAATTTGAATCAGAAGCAAAAGCTGAGATAACGTAGGAGGCTGTGCACACACATGCTTATTTGTTTTTGCAACAGAGAGGCAAAGAGGAATGGAAATTAGGAACTATATGAAGTGAAATAGAGTGAGAAAGGTGCATGCTGGAAATGTGATCTCTGCTCATGGAGAAAACACTGCTTCCTGACTTCGAAGAAAAAGCAGTTTCTTTCCCAGAGTCCAAGCAGAAAAGCATAAACTAGTAACTGAACAGTTGTTTCCCCACAGAAAGCTCCAAAAGGCCCCTATGACCTTCCTAAAAACTTGGTCTCCCAAAAACTTGGCCTCCCAGTATAGTGTCCCAGCACAGAAATGGCAGCAGGAAGATCTGCTGGGATGTAGTGAAGCCTGAACACCTCTGAAATATAATTCACATTAGAACAATTTCCTGATAGGGAGTGAATACAATTGATGCTGTTTCAGAGCTTGGTGTCAGGATGGTCATAGCTAATAAACACCCCCAGCAGCCCCAGTATACTCAGCTTCCAAGTAGAGTTTCTGTTCACATCAGGACTCACTCAGGGTTTTCCCTGCACAAGCCCTCTCCCCAGAAGCAGCATCACTGTTCTGTGCATTGCCTCCACGTGCCTGCCACAGCTTTACAACTGGGCTGGAGGAAATAGCTCTGCTCTAGTGCCAGGGTGCCAGGAGGAGGTGAGGAATAACATGGGAGCCTGCTCCTACACCTTCAAAGGTGCTGCCTGACATGGGTTTTGGCCACAAAATCGTGGGAGAAAAGCAAAGGCACAGGCACAATGCCATGGCACTGCATAAGTCTCTCTGGGAAAGAAGCTGAGGGGAAAAGAGCCTCTGCTCCCCTGGCATGAGTCCCGTGTCAGGTCTGATGCCCTATGATTCCCTGCAGGTGTGGACAGCTGTTTTAACTTCTCTGTGCCTCAGGCTCTTGTGCGGAGGCTGAAAGTTTTCATGAGAAAATGAATTGCTATTTTTGCCTTCTTAGTGTCTTCCTGGTTCCCCTAGTGAGTTCTGGTCTGTGGCATCCCTCCCCCCACAGATGGGGAGAGCAAGTTCATGTCCTGGTCATCAAGAGGCAGTATTTGACAGGGACAGGGCATCCCCTCCTTTTCTGTCCTGTGATGCCAGCCTTAAAATGAGACCTGACTGCAGTTTTCTAACTCCCTCTATCTAACCACCTCCCTTGCCCCATGTCTCCTGAGGCCAGGGTTACCACATATAGTGCATGCCTTTCCAAATCTGCTTTGCTCAGGTGTCAGCAGCAGCTCTCTCTTTTGCTAGAACATATATACAAACCTTCCCATTCTTTTAGCTCTCCTATCCCCATCCTTTTCTACTGGCTTTTCTCCTTGAAATATACCCACTACATCCAACCGATGCAAACAGGTACCATTACTTCCTCTCCCTAACACATGCCACATAAACTCAGATCTCAGTCCTGTTCATCACCTCTGGCAGGGAATATCCTGCCATGCCATGTTCCAGCATCCGTGGTGGTATTTCTCTGCCCAGTTTCCACATCCCCTGGACATGCACTGGTGCTGTGCAGACCAAGAGAGAAAGCTTGGCAACAGCTGCCATGCCAAGCTCACCATTTCTGACCTGGTGACTGGAAGTAAGTGCGTGGTAGAAGTACTCACAGCCCATGTTAGAGAGGAATATGTGTTACATCCACATGAAAAAAGAAGCAGAGCCAGGACAACCTCTCCCTCCAGCCAGGCTGTCCCAATGCAGTCTGGGTACCACCAGCTGTATAGCAGTTCAGAGATCTTTGATACAGGTGATTTCACCTAAGGTCTAAACCCAAACAACAAAACAGAGCTCAAAACCAAAGTGGTTTCTTCAGAACAGCAAGATGGGAAGCACTGGGAAAGTGTCTGACGGTAGTTTGGCAGCAGTATGCTCCAGTGGCTTTAAGATAAAGACACACTTGGGCAAGACCCAAACATGCATAGCCTTGCAGGATGCCCAGCACAAAGCATTTGAGAGGATTCTGAAGTTGGTTTATATCGCCACAGATTGATGTTAAAGCTATGTCCTACAGGGAAAATAGCTGCCATGGCAGGAAAACCTTAAAAGGAGCGTCTGAATTACAACAGTATGAGATGTGGTGCTCAGCCCTGAAAGGGCAGGGTGAGTGAGAAATTGTCCACAGAGACACGATCAAGACTGGGTGCCATTCATTGTGTCTATACAGCTCTTGTGTCTTCGTTTGTGACAAAACTACGTAGCTTGGATGTCTCTCGCTTTTGATAAAATTAAGTTGCTCTTCCCAGAGAGTCTGGCCAAAAACCAGGATAACGGCAGCTTATGGAAAGCGTATTTGTTTCTCCCAACAATATCTGAGAAATGGATTAGCTGATTTAAACCAGTTCTCTTCTGAACAAACAAATTAATCTCTCTAGCCGAGGAGCTCTCACACAAGCTTTTCCTCAGCCTAACATTACAACTGCAGAGGTGTTTAGAGCTGAGCAAAGAGCTGCAGAAGGCTCAATGGCAGTGCAGGCAGGCTGCAGTCTTACAGAGCAGACCCAGGTCTGCTCTTTAAAGAGGGCTCCCACCTTCCTGATGCATGTCTGGGTGTCATTCTCTCTTCTTTCACAGTCAT
Source organism: Coracopsis vasa (assembly GCA_026283785.1). Lineage (NCBI taxonomy): Eukaryota > Metazoa > Chordata > Aves > Psittaciformes > Psittacidae > Coracopsis > Coracopsis vasa. Next base: position 52,556 of record JANHGB010039944.1, on the reverse strand, counting down.
TTACCCAGGTCAATAGCGAGGAGGCCTCCTTGTACTTCGCATTCGATGTGTAGTGCCACAGACTGAACATGCCAGCTTTGCAAAACCTGCTCCGGTGAATTTTCCCTGCCATCTGTGCCTTTTGCTTTATGTCTCAAGTCTCCTGCATCTCCTGGCCACCACAGCGTGCAGACAAGCTCTGTCAGAACGATTTCAATCAGAGAGGAAAACTGGGAAAGTGCTTGGGGCACAAGGGAGACTTCCCAAGAAAATCTTGGTGAGAGGCAGCACATGGGAATCTGTCCCATGAGGCAGCAAGCGGAGAAGAGACCAGGGTCCTGCAGAGCAGGTCCTAACTGCTACGCATTAAGGAGAAAACTTGCAGCCAGCCAAAATCCATACAACTGCTTTAGTGTGTGAAAGTCGTTTTCCTTCAAAGCTGCATACACCAAACACCATGAAAAAGCAGCACTGGGGCTCCTGGGGCTTTGTTCCACAAACAAAAAGGTGGTCACAAAGAAGAAAAAGGGTTTAGCTAAGTATCCTTATGGTAGCAGGAGAAGAGGGCCAACAAGTCCTTATCAAAGAGGAGCCATCCTCTTCTCAGCTACATTTGGTACAATCTCATCCTAAGACCCAATCCAAAAGTGATATAAATGCTGTCACATCCCCTGTCTGCCAGGCCCCAGGACCAAGGGATGGTAATTGTTAAAACAAATCCGAGGCCAGCTAAGCCTCTGTGGCTGTTACAGTGCTCTGAACTGCAGCCATCTGGATTTACAGCCATGACAGAGTAAAACTGGTTCCTCCTTCAGCCTGTCCTTATACTGACAACTCTAATTAGTCGTTAGCAGCCCAGGCCCTGGGAAGTAGAGTGAGCAATCCTAACGCCGTATCACCAAAGACAGGGCTACGTGCACAAACACAAGCTCTAAGCAACTTAATCCCAGACACAATACTGTGGGCAGAAAGCATGTTGACAATCAAGAACAGAACTCTCTTCTCCTAATGGGGGAGCACAAGGGTTCTGTGTATTGACAGAAACACATAAATAATATGAATACTTTCAGCTCAGTCACACAAACCTCTGTACAACAAATTGGGGGATAAGCAGAGAGGATTTTCAAAGTGGAACCTAACAACCAGGTCAGGCTTTGCTCAGACTGGCGGCTTGAGGTCAAGCCCATGACTACAAATGATTTTCTTCTTTTCACTAATGAAGGTCTCGAGGTTTGTGAACACTGAACTTGCAGAAGGCTCAGTTTTCACATGGCTTTGAATACAGACACACCTTCCCCAGAACGTCTGTCCATTCTGAAACCTCTGATGGTCTAAGCCAAACCAGAACGCCACAGAGGTTTGGTTGGTAGGAGAGACCAAGGTTTCCCTCTCTTGGGAGCAGACCTGTACCATGTAGAACTGTAATAACTGAAGTACGAATGGAAGGGTAGGAAAGCCTCAGACACTGCAAGGGCAGAAAAATCACCTTCTGTCCCCGAGTTAGTTCCTGAACTGTGGTCCTCAGCCTGAAGGAGGGTACCAGGATGGAGCTGCTGATGAAAATCATGAAAAAAATTAAAAGTCACTATTAATAAATATGATCAGAAATGAAAGCAGCCAAGTCTAAAATTCTTAGCAGATGGCTCCATACTCCAGTTCACATGGCCAAGTAGCAAGACAGATAAGCCAGCTCAGTCACAGATATGGGTCAACTCTGGCCACAGACAGGCTCATTTCCCTTAGAATCCCTTCACATCGGCAGGGAGAGCTGCAGGGAGCTCTCAGGAGCCAAAAGCCCAGTCCTAGCCACTCTGCAGAAACATCTCCATGCCAAAAGCGTATCTCAAGAGCACTTTTAATGGAGCAGTTATATCAAGGCTTATGTTTCAGAGGGGCCAGGGCACCAGCGAAGAACAGTGACATTGAGCTATGGCTTCAACAGTTGACTGAAACAGTTTAATGCATTTCCATTTCCAGTTGCTTGGATTCAGCAATGCTTCTTACTTATTTACAGTATCTTCCCCTACTCTCCTCTGTGCTCTTCTGTTTGCTACATAGATAACAGGGGAAATTGATGCTGACTATTGTCTTCCTGATGGACAGCACTGCCAACGGGTTCAGCAGGATTTTGAAGAGAAATGAGTCAACAGCATGTGACCAGGAACAACATTTGCCAGTGTGTGAGCTTGAATGGGAAAACATATCTGTGCCCACCTGAACATTAGTTTAAGTGACAAGGGCAACAGATGCCCCAGCAGGACATATTCTGGCTGCCTCCCAGGTCAGGGTAGAGCCAGATCTGCTGGTTACCAGTCCTGTATCTAGGACTATGCAATGGCTCCTGAAGTCCCGTTAACCATGATAGCTGCCACTCCAAAGAGAATGACAGTCTATTTTCCTGATTACACCTAATATTCACTATGCTTTGAAGATAAAGCACAATAATCCATCTGTTGCTTAATGTGGCAAAAATCTACCTAAGGGCAATAAGCATAATCCTTTGGAGACCAATCTCAGATGACTGTGGACTATTATTTTGGATCCAGAAAGGAACAAATTCACAGGCTATGTTCTTCCAGGGGAGGAGACGCCCAAGTTAATTCCTTTTCTAATCTTTCTTTCTGCCAAGATCTCACCTGCTTTGTAACCCAAAGATGAGAAACAGGATCATCTTTCAGACCTGACTATCCAAAACAAGGTCAACCCTATGTAAGTATCTCCTCTTCCTTTTTCCATTCTTTCTCTGGGCACTTAGAGACAGCAACATTTCTGCCAAAGACGAAAAGGGCACCAGCAAAAGTCTGCTTATCCAATCATCAGAATTTGGTGAACTAGTTAACATCTCTTAACAGAGATGATGGGAACTCTGCTACCAGGCTTTGGGAGCTATCCAAAGAGGGAGAACCCATTCAGGTGATTGAGCAAGGGTTTGAGACAGCAAGTAGTGAGTGCTGTGAGGAAGAATAAACCTATCTATCTGTGGGAAAATACTGGTGTAGGTATATCAAGGATCAGCTATAATCTGTGGAGGGGTGAGCTGGACATTCACTGAGCTGTCCAGTAGCTTATGACATGCTATTCAGAATTGACAAAACATTAAAGCTAACACAACATCATTCCAGCAGGATAATGTACTAGGATTGCAATTTACACCATACTGTTATATGTGGCTTTAACAGAGTAAAATTCACCATGATATGATAGTCATCTCAAAGGCCAGCTGTAGCAACAGCTAGAGTTTGGGGTCACTACTAATCTTTGAAATTCATGGAAATGGTATTTTGATCAAGCTTTTAGGATACATGGCTAATAGAGTATTTTTTTTTTCAATTTGTTATTACGCATTTCCTAAATTTATATGTAGGTAGCATTGTTTTCGCTGATTCACACATACACTCTTTGTTTCCTCCTTTCATATATATTGGCTCAGATGACACATTGAATTCCAAAATCCAGAGTGCTGCACATTTTCAAGCCCACTGTGTGTTTTACAGCCTTATTCTATCTTAGCTACACAGGGTGACCCAGCCCTTATTTTAAACCCACCTCTGCAGAGGATTCATTTTTCCACTGGGATTTTTCTGAGCGAGTACCTGGTCCTGAAAAAAAGCCTTGACAACAGCATCAGCAATAGCACTGATATTATTAACAGCAACACTTTGTTCTTCAATTACTATTTCTATTTCAAGATTTCAAAGTGCTATGTTTATTATGCTCCACAAATCCTTGACGAGATGGGTCAGTTTTATTCCTGTTTTGAAGATATGGGAAAAACATGACAAGACACTGCCACTCCAAGTGGTAGCCAGATTCCCAGGAGTTATGACAAGCCCAGTCTCTGGCCAGGATACAACATTTCTTCATCCTTAACCACAGAGCTATAAGGCTGCAAGGACTTTCATGAACTTATTAATCTTCCAAAACTACAGTTCAGACCAAGACGTCCAGCCTCTCAGAGCTGATGACAGACAATTACGGTTCATAAGACAAAAGGAGAGCAGCTTTTGCTGCTTGCAAAATAAAAAAGTAATAAAAAACCCAAACACTTTTTTTTTTTTTCCTGACAGCTGACTTGGTCTTTTTGTCTTTTTATTCTCTTTCCACTACTGCAGTGCAGTTGAAAAAGCCTATTTCTGGGCTAGTTTGTTATGATACAGCACTATATGCATCAGGGTGAGGGGAGAAAAAGAAAAGAGAAACAGAAACAGGTTCTGACATCTAATCAGATTTGTCTTATTGATTTTGCAACTTCAGGTTTAGAGCAAATCAGAGAAACAACCACATTATCACCCAGAGTTTGCTCTTCCCTTGAGTGAGCCAGTTCAAAAACAGCTCACACCAACACAGGCACACCTGAATGCACTCACACACACACACGCTTGCCTGTGTGGATGGACACCCCACCAAAGTGGTTCTCTGGTGGGATGCATGGGCTAGGGGAGGAGGGGGAAGTGCTCATCACAGGGGCTGCAGGAGCCACACGATCCCCATTTCCAACAAGATGAGAATTCCAGAGCAAGCCACCAGACTAATGAGCTACCTGTGCTGGAGAGCAGTGTTTCAATTAACCACAGTGGCTCCTGCCATGGTACCTACCTCCTTCTAGCTGCATGAACAAGGAGGAGAGGGATGAACTGCTGGGACTGTGCTGCTTGCTGAGGTTTTGTTTTGCGTGGGAGGAAAGGTGAGAGCCTATAAAGGAGACGGAGGCAATTCTTGTCCTACTTTCTTGGTCTGCAGTTTGTTTTTCATGCTGATGGAAGAAGCAAATTGACAGCCTGGAAACCAAAGCTGCCTATTCAGGAGCAGAACAGGCAGTGTCACTGTAAGGTCCTTCCACAGTTTCCAGGCAGGAGGAGACAGCTCAGGTGTATAAACACTCAGTACACACCCAGCTCCAACTAAGGGTACACAGAACTGATGGAGAAGGGAAGAGGACCATTTGGGTGGGCTGCCACATGGATTATGCCACCGTTACTCTGGCAAGATCACAATAAAGCATTGCTTGGCCTTGAGAAGAGCTACGGAAAAATTATGTTGAGTTGCTCTTTACACAGAAGTTGATCACATCTTTGCCTTCTTTGAGGTCACATCAAAGGCTCCAGAACAGCTTCTGGCCTGTAGCTACCATCTTTCGTGTGAGGGGCGTCATGTCCTCTCCCCCCAGCTCAAGATTCAGTGATGTGATCCCCCTCCAGACTGGGTGTAACCCTGAATTCATCCCAGGCTCGGCACTGCTGCTCCCTCTGCAGGGGCAACGCGGGGCAGCGAGGACTGCACAACTTTCAAACACCAGTGCCAAACCGGGAACACCAGCAGCTCTGACAGTTCTTTGCTCCAGAGACTTTTGTTGCATCTCCTATCAGTTCTTGGGTGACCAAGAGTCACCCTCCCTGCCATGGCCATATGCCTTATCCAGCCTGCTTTCCAAAACAGCTTAAACCAAGATGCATATTTCCAACCTACTTAAGGGAAGCTTCTCCACACATACACACCTGCATGGAAACCTGCACACATTTCACAGTTCTCATTCTGTAATTTAATTCCTGCCATGCCTCTGAATGGACACAGATAATTTTAAAAGGGCATCTCTGAATACTCAAAGTGCCTGCAGGATTTCGCACGCCTCTGTTACTGCTGTGCTCTCAGCAGCTCACATCTCTGAGCAGTGTGTCTGGTTGGCTTCAGCCAGGTTATCCACTCTGGTCTCACGTCTCTCCTTCCTGAAGAGCGAGCTTGGAAGGAGTGTGGCAGCATGTCTAATGAGCACTGCTGTGCTGTGCACGGAGGCTCGGCACTCACAGCCCAGAGGCAGTGTGCCTGGGTGCAAATTAACCTGCTTCCTATACATCCCACACCTGCTAAATCCACGGTGCTCAGAGGACTCTGCCAGATCTCAGTGATCAGATTATCCTGATGGGATGCAGGGAGGTACGGAGGGAGGGCTATTCCTACAGTCACAGCTCCTTTCAGACCAAGGCATTTTACCCAGCTGCCTTCCCCCTGTCTGACTCAAAGCCTTGAAGGACAGAGCACAGACCCCTGCATGTCAAAACACCTCAACAGCATGGCAGCTTAGCAGGCGCTCACTTCTCTAAAGGGAGAAACCACTGCAAGGAAAGGATGGAGACAGTCACCCAACAGGGACACCAGCAGCATCCCTTCCTCCACATTCACCTTTTTGCACAGGTATTGCCTTCAAGCAGGGCTGGGAGCATCGCTCATTGCTGAAATCACTCAATACACCACATACCAAAAATCAGTTTTCTGTTACAGCTTTATTGCATGGAAGCATTTGGGAGTATGCAGTTTCTGTTAGAATCTGCCTAGCTCTGCTTTCCAGGAATGTCCAGAAGTGACAGCTGGGGTAACTAAGTTGAAGAAAGGATTGTGGGGTGGAAATTGCTTAATTAACATTCACTTGGTATCTCTTGAATGCTTGACTTTACAAACTTACCTATGCACCCTGAAGGTATTTTACCCATACACAATGCACACGAACGCACACCTGGTAAAGCTGCTGTTCTGCACTCATCCACTGATAGGGAAATGGAAAGCACTGTATATCGATATACACAACACATCTCCCTTCCACTTCCAACATGCTGGCCATACAGTATCCTGTGGAGAACCTTGTGTAGCCAGAACAATTAAACAAACTGTTTGAAGGTCCCTAGACAAGAGAAACGTGTCTGCTCAGCCCAGTAAGAAAGGTCAACTGTGCCTAAAAGCAGCACTGAGTGTGTCAGCCCTGTTTAGCCCACAGGCTTTACTATCCACAGGCATTCAGACATGCACTACTGTATGGTGATACTCACACTGCACGTTGAGCTGCACCATGGCTTCCCGGGGTCTGATGTTAAAGCCATTGTACCTGGCTGTCTGACACTTATAGGTCCCACTCATTTCTCGGCTCACACTCTCCAGGCGTAGCTTCCCATCGTATGTCTCCACCGTCATTGTCCCTGAAGGCATGGGAGTTTCCTTATCTACCCGGGACCAGATGATGGGTGGCTTGGGCTTCCCTCGAACCTCACACTGCAGCTCAGCCCTGGAGCCCTCCCGGACGGTGATGGTGGACTGACCCTTAGGGACACCGATGGTTGGTGGCACTAAAAGGGAGACAAGAAGGGTATCATTTTACACAGAGTTTCCAGGGAGCAAGGAACATTCTTGAGATGCTTGTGTTTAAGTCACATCAAAAGCCCTAACTCCAAAGGTTTTCACTTGACACAGTGCAACCTCTGCCCATTTAAGTCATCCTACAGGGTGTGGAGCTGCAGCGTACCAAGGAAAATCCCAGCTTCTCCAAAAATGTATTCCAATACCAATGGCAAGTGCCAGCTGTACTGGGCCATTCCTCCAGCTCCTATCCCTCTGTTTGCAAAATGCTGCCCAGGAGGAGGGCTAGCTCTGAGAAACCCAAAGCAAAAGTCTCTTTGATCCATTTCTCACTTTTTGGTTGTTAGTGAATTTCTCAAGTGGAATTGCTTTCTTTTGACCAAGAAATTAAAGTTGTATCTGCCAAGGTATCTAGTTTCCTTATCCAGGTCAGACCAAACCCAAAACTTACAGGATTAGTGCTTGTTGATCACATCTCCAGCCTTACCAGACGTCCAGGATCCCTGTTTGCTCCTGAACTACAGCAAGGAGCCAGCTCGGTTAAGTGTCTCTGCTTACTTTACGTTGAGATTCTGAGCACACTGGTTATCTCTGGCTCAAGTGAGTGTGGGTCCCAGCAAAGATCACTTCTAGAATCTCCCCGAGACTGGAAAGAGCTCACCCAGCAGAACTGCTGTCCAGCCAGGGCTACAGTTGGAGGCACAGTAACACTCAAGAAACATCCAGCTATCAACTGACAACAAAGCTTTGCTGATAAACAAAGCTTGAAAGAAACCCAAAGACTCCCGCTAAAAGGTGTTGGTGGAGAGAGGTTTGCTGTTCACATGCTCACTCCACCCAGGAAGGGAATGTTTGTACTAAAACCTATGTAATATTGCCATTTTATTTGTATTAGGCTTCAGAGCCAACAGTTCAACTGGGGTAAATATGGCTACGATCAATTTCTGAAAGCTTCTTTTTGAGCCCTTTCTGCTGACAGCAGCAACACTTCGATTGACACTTCTGTAACTGCAAATGCCATGTATTTCATTTCTATTTAAATCAAAGTTTAGAACTACAGAGGCTGTAACAAGCCAGTCTGACCAATGTTAGCTCAATTCCATTCTAGCAAAGGGAAGTGCGCTACAGTAATTGTACACATTACATCCCACAGCTGCTTTATAAGCAGATTTAGGATGGCTCCAGCCCAGCCTCCCTATGCAAGAGGGAGGCCACATTTTCAATTCACAGGTCTCCTGTGGGCTGGGGAACCTCATCACACCCTATCCCGCACAGCGCGAAGGGACGAGAGCACTCACAGTGCCCGACGTTGCCAGCAGCTTCTCACCTGGCGAGAGGCAATTTTCTCCACAGGGAAATGCTGTAAATTGCATTTGAAGATGTTTTTTAATTAAAGCTATCTCCTTGGAGCTGCTCAGTGGAGGCAGCCACCTTGGCGAGCTCAGGCTTTGTCCAGTGGGGAAACACGGAGCCACTGCTGCCACGCTCCTGCTCCGGCCCTGTGACTGCGGGAAAACCCACTGGGTTTTTCTGTAGGAACCACATGTTGAAGATGGCTGATCGTGGGGATCTCTTGGCTGATGCACAGAAGGCCGCTCTGGCACAGAAGGCGGTTTTCACTCCCTGGGTCACAAAGTGGTTCTCCTGGACCAGGCTGCCAAAGAGAGGCTTCAACACCTCCCAGCCTGCCTTCCTCCATCAGCAGCATCCATACAAGCATGTAGTGCTCAACCTACAACAGACAGGCAACCTGCCACTGCCTTTAAGGCAGCAACCAGCTGGTGCTTGGACCAACACCTGCACCAACAGACACTGTCCAGCTTTTGGTGGGATCATCCGGGGTCTGCCAACCCTCTGCAGCCTCCTACCCTTGCAGGCTTAAACACAACTGCACTCTGCCATCTAGTGATCTTGGGCAAAAAAAGACTGCTCACAAGGCTGGGAGTGCCAGCTTTGACCAGGACTGGGGAGGGGTGGGTGTCCCAGGGGAACTGGCGGTTCCAGGAACTGGAGGTTCTCCTGTTTTTGTTCCCTACTGGTACAACAGGGTTGGTGTCTGCTGGCATGGAGAGGGCTCTACCTTTCATGAAGGGAAGCAGCACCCTTTGGCGTTTAGTGGGTCCATGGCATAGTCAGGGCTTGTTCTCTCAGATACTAATGAACACTAGGTGCAGTCCTGTTGGGAGCAGGCTGGCCCCAGCATTTCTGTGAGACAGGGGCTTCCCAAAGCATCAAAATCAGTTGCAGCACTTTCTGCGGGGGTGAGGGGTTTGAAGTGAGCAATGTCCAAAGTCAAGACTGAGACCAGCCAGTCCAAGGATCCAGCACAACCAGGGATGGAGAAGAAACTTTCACTGAAGTTTCAGGACAAAATCTGTGGGCAGCTGGCTCCCCTCAGGAGTCCTCACCAGATTACTGGCCCAATATTGCTTTGTGCTGTACCCTCTAAGTCTTGGGAAGGCAGCAAGATGACATGGATGTAACAGAGAGCCGAGCTGGATTCACTACTTCCCCAGAAACAAAAAGGCAGCCCTGAGATTCTGTATGTCAATCCCTGAGACGACTGACCAGCACACTTAAAGATCAGTCCTGTCCTCACCAAGCCATGGGGTGAAGTTTTGACCCTGATTTTAAACGGGGAGGGGAGGCGCATTTGTAACACTTGGACTTCTACAGAGAGTGCCCAAGACAGATTGTAATTGCAATCCAGTAAACACTAAAGCTCTTCAGAGAATTTGTTATGACAGATGATACCAATCTCCTGTCCACAGCTCTGAAAAAAGGGACATTCCTCATAAGCAATGCCAAAGAGAGGAAAGAGCAGCTTGCTTTCTCTTTACTCCCTTCTAAGCAAAGGGACATTTGAAATTCGGTGAAATACCACCCGCTTTTTCTTCCATCACAATTTGGAGGCTTCTTTGAACAACCACATTGTAAACCTGTCTTGCAGCTTTGATTGAACTTTTCATAGGGAGAAAACATAAAAGAAATATCTGCTTGGTACGCAACACATCTCCGGGCTCAGCTAAATGCTTGCCTGAGGATGAGAGACTGGGATTCAAGACACGTCCTTCAAGACAGCCAGAGGCATTGGGGTGGTGGCAGTTTGTGATGCCAACCACTCCTCTGATGTCCCCTGCTGGCACAGAGGCTCACCTGTCTCTGAGGAGATGTTCACCTCCACACTGAGGTCAGGAATGGGTGCTCCCTGGAAGGTAGCCACGCACATGTAGGTGCCGTAGTCACTGAATCTCAGGTCAATAATCTCCAAGCTGCAGGTCACAGGTGGGAGCTCGGGGTCATTCCGGGTGATGAGCAACCGGTCTGAGAACCTGGCTGGTTTCCCATTCTTGTACCAAGAATAGACAACTTTCTCCTGGGGGACAGCATCTACATGGCATGAGAGCTTCAAGTCCTGCCCTAACTGGATGGTCTCACTCTCTTTGATCACATCAGGGGTGATTTGAAACGTGGCATTCTTCATGGCTGTGATGAACACAAGTGCAAATATGGTTAGGGACAGCAAAAAGTCTTGCACGGGACAGGACAACAGCTTTTTGCTCCTCAGGAAGGCAACACTTCCATGCAAAATCTGTCTGAAGACCTCTCCCAGTTACATTCCTACAGAATATCCCCCAGGCCTCCCATCTGGCAGTCTAGGACCATTCTCCAGTTCAGGACAGTGCTACAGCCCGGGATGAGGCTGCAAGCAGTGCTAGCACAGCTTTGGTCTGTGAGCAGAGAAGCTTGCTCAAGCATTCTCCAGAATACTAACTGCTGCCAAGTTCCACATTCATCCTCAGCTGTACAAGAACAGCCAGGAAAAATGCAAATCTAGACCCTCTACTCTGAAAACCCCATGCTCTGAGACAAAGAGCCACTTACACCGCACCAGCAGATTCACCGTCTTCTTTGCTGGGTTCCCCACGTTGTTGATGGCTGTGCAATTGTAGTAGCCCGAGTCCTCCACACGGATCCTCCAGATGGTGAGATTGCCTCCTTGCACAAGGCTATTGGGAGGCATTGGACCAGGAGAGTGAGACCAAACCACCTCTGGCTGTGGGTCACCACCCGTCAGAGAGCACTGCATAGTGATGTTGTCACCAGGGTTGACCACCAGTGTCTCATTGACAGACAGCTTCAGAGCAGGTGGAGCTGGAAAAGTACAAAGAGGCACACTTCTGAGCTTAAAAAAGACCCATCCAACTGCCTGTGTGCAGCTTCATACTTTCCAGGATCTATTCTTGAAAATGGCTGGTTTGAGTAGGGAGAGCTGGAAGGATCCATGCATTCATTGCACATAGAAGGTGTTTGTGAACCTAAAGCACGATCATTACCATGCCTTTGAGTCAGAGCACTCTGTTATGGTTAGGAAACAGTGTAGACAGGACCTGACACTGCCCCAGAATGAGGTGATACCTAAACCACTCCACCACTAGTGCTTAGAACTGGGGCATAAGCTAGTTGCTTATGGCTTAGGACTATGGCTTAGGACTCAGGTCAGAAAAAAAGCCTGATGAGCCCCTTTGCACAGGTAGGAGTGGCAACCAGACAAAATTTAGCAGTGGCAAACCCAAGGCTAGAAGCTTTCTGACTCCTGATGGAAACAACTGCAGCAAGGCAGAAGGGCAATGGAAAGCCACTGTGGCTCTGCATTACTTACCTCCACTGCACTCAGCCCACTCCTCTGCAGATGCCACCATGACTTCTGCTCTGACTATATTTAACTCCCCTGACTCTAGGCAGGCCCTGCAGAAGCAGCACTGGCAAAAAGGCTCAACTGGTAGCTCCTACTAGAGTACCTGTCTCTCCCTTGCTGCAACACTATTGTATGAATCACATTTAGTCTGCTTGTGCCTTGAACAGAAACAGCACAATGGACTGAGCCCTGAGAAAGAAGAAAAAAAAAGCAACAAAGAAAGAGGGACAGGAGAACAAGAGATTCAGAGATTCATTGTCACAAGGCATGGGAAGCTGCAGCCACAGATTGAGCTTCGCCTCTCAGGACCCAATACAAAGCACACTGGGAAGCTCACTGGGATGTCAGTGCTTGCTGGATGGTTCTCACAGTCCCACGGGAAGGTCAGGCAGAGCATCAAGTGCATGCTCAGTCACAGCCTGCTCCTTCTGGCTGACCACCAGAGCTCAGCCCTATAGAGAGCTGAAAGAGAAAGGTCTGTCTTAGATCACTCTGCTTAAACCCAACAGATGTTTGTGTTCAAGGACAGTTGGGATTAAGCCACTCCTCCCGTAAAGTGTTCTTATCCCAAGAAGGAGTTTTAGGGAAGGTCTAGCATTAAAAAAGGACCTCAGCCATCCCATGATATGCCCCAATGATCTCATGCAGTTATTGGTAATTTATCATGTAGTC
>JANHGB010039944.1:1464-39984 GCA_026283785.1 Coracopsis vasa | reverse complement strand
CGGGTCTCCAGGGTGGATCCAGCATCCACAGTAGCGTGGGCATGGATGCAGCAGGAGAGGCAGCTGGAGACTTGCAGCTCTGAGCAGACACAAGACCAGGACCTGTCTGTGCCATAACAGACCATGAACTGCAGCTCTGCATCCACTCTTAACCTCCTTCACCTCCATAAGTGTCAAATACACTTTGCTATAGACTGGGGACTACAGACCAGGTCACAGGGATTGTATTGCATGCACAACTGAACTGAGACTAGTCTAGAGAATGTCTAGACAACCTCTCCTTTGAATACCCTAGTAACCGGTTTTGGTTTATATTATTTCTGCATCCTTCTCACTACACCTCCCTTCAGGAACTGATCCAAAAAACTTCCCATGAAAAGCCTTTTAAAGCCCTTGTCAGCACCATCACTGGCTCCATCCAGACAGAACTGAGAAAGTAGCAATCCCCAGCACAAAGGCAGGGAGTATGTTTTAAGTAACAGCCATAATAATGCAAAATAAGACATTGTTCCATATTCATGAAGCCTGATTTAACGGCATCATTATTTCTGCCTCTTCTCTCCCTGGACCCTGCGTTAATGAGCTGTGCTGGATTTGTGTTGGATCTGTGAATTACAGCCCATACAAACAAGGCAAGGAGCAATGCTCTCTCCCCAGAACCAGCACCATAATTTAGCAGTGCAACCACTGCCACGCTGGGATATTGCTTTGGTGCACTGAATCAAATGCCCTCTCCCTGGCCACAGCACGTGCTATTTGTTCCAGAGGTTGTCAGCTGTGCCTAAGGAAAAAGTTGACTCCTCTGCCACCTGCACTGGCCATTTTGAGGCCAGTGTCTTTGAATTTCAGGAGGCCACAGCCTGCACCCAAAGCCTTTGACAAGTCTGTTTGCTGGAGTCTTGGAAACAGTATGCAAGGATTAATACATGCTAATTGGCAAAGAAAGGATTTGTACATCTTCTCCAAGCTCCAGGTAGTTTCACAAGATGGTATGAAGTCCAGGAATGCAACAGCCCAACTCACAGTGGTCAGGCAGGATGCATTCCTGTCACCAACAGGCTGTCAGCTGTGTGTAGCTGACACCAAATAGCCATTCCTGCCCTCTGACATTGGGCAGGTTCACAGGGCACAACCAAACTGACAGATGCAGCATCTTGCCTGGGAATCTCCATCCACCTGTCAAAGCCAGAGAGAGGCTGAGATCAGTCTATGTCCAGAGTTGGGGAGCACAAACCAGAGGTCCTGCAGGTGCTGGTTAAGATTTAGGGCTCTTGCCGTGTTTGATGTGCACACATCTGATCGACATTCATCTTGCCTAGCTCTGGGCAAGGCAACTTGGAAAAGAAGTGACATGCTGGTGCATGCAGTGCCTCGGGGCAGGTTGTATGTGCATGCAAGAGGGAGGCAGGGAAACTGCAATGCTGCCACCCGCACAGCTCCAAGCAGCAAGCTCCCACAAAGTGCCTCAAAATGGAGCCCTAGCTGTGGCAGCCTGCGTGGGCTTCCACTCTCACTCCTGTCAGCAGACAGAGGTTAACAGTCTGCAGACATTGTTATGCAGGAGATGAATCTCATTTATTTGTAACCTGTGGCAATTCCTTTTGTTCTTGGCTCAGAAAACCTGCTAGCGGAGTATGCTGAGCAGCGAGGGGACCGTTAAAAACAAAGAGTCGCTTTCAATTCCCTTTGAAGTCCAATTTGCTGCAGTAAAGCTTCGGGAGAATTAACCAGCCGGGCTGCTTAATTTTGCAGAAATTGAGGAAAGGGAAAACATCAGCCTGACTGTGCTGGAGCAGGTGACGACAGCCCAGGGCTGAGCTGCTCCTGTGGCCCTGCGGATACAACCTGCTGCTCTAGAGCCACACAACACCTGCAGGACAGAGAAGGAGCAGATAAAACCACCTTCCCATTAAGGTTGCAGACCAAGAACCCATTCCCTGCTGCTTTTCCCAAGCTTCACTGACACAAGAGCTTGGGAAAAGCATATCCCTTGCGGGAAACTACAATCTGCCCAAAGGCGATTGCCAGAGTTGACGAAGCAAGCCAGCTGAGGAACAGCAAATGAACTTGGAAGAGAGGGTTCCCTTGGCCTAACATGACCTGACCCTCAAGGTCTGTAGTACTTGGGTCTATAAATATTTAAGAGATTGATTTCCATGCACCTCTGTGCATTTTGGGCCCTCCTCAGTTGCAAAGGTGAAGGCATCCTGAGCAAAGCTGCTCAGAATTCTGGGCACAGCCAAGGCTACAGAGATTGCTAAAGCACAAGTGCAAGAGAGAAAGAAAAGAACCATGCATAAAAGGAGAGAATTAAAGATTTTTCTTTAAATATTTTCTCATCTATGCACAATACTACCTACAGGGCAAGTAAGCCAGATAATATTTCATGTTAAATATACTTCTGTTACTGAACACAAACCTTGCTCACACCGCAATGCCAGCTTCATTTTCACCGCCAGCTTTTAATACAATTTGCTAGGGACACATTTGCCACGGCCCCTTTGAGCTTGTAGTGTCAGGCTCCACCGTAACTATGTATAAATATGCATATATAACTAAACAACAAGAAAAAAGAACTAGATTTATGTGCTATGTGATCCAAGTTCAGAGATTAGTTAAGAACTTAAAAGGTGTAAGTTCAGCTATATCGCTGTCTCCTCACCTGGCTACAATCTGAAAATACATTTTTCCCATACGATAAGGGGCTGGACTGGAATGAAGGGTAGATTTCCTGTGCTTGGACTGGCAGGGGGGAGTGGACATGAAGAGAAATTTGATTTTCTAACTCTTCAAAGGTAAGGGCACAACAGGGAAGAAGAGCTTCATCACTAGCACAAGACAAGTTTTTAAAGGGAATATTCCAGCATCTGCTACAGTCTCATCCTAAGAGAACTTCAGGCAGTGGTGTGAGTTGCTTGAGACATGTTCAGAGATCTTACTACATAAAGAAGATTTTTTTCACTTTTTTAAGCTCATTTTTTTGCTTCTTTCTACATGAAATAATGCACCTTGGGGCCAAGTCAGATGAATAAATGTAATTTACAGTATCAACAATATCCTGTCAACAGTTGGCAACATCAAAAAAGTTCTGTTACCACTGCACAAAGATGACACAAGGGATGCAGACTACTTTGTGTTACATTAGAGAGGTGAATAATTCAAACAACTACAATGCTTTTCCCTCTGAGCATGCAACACCCCAGGGCTGGAAGTAATTTCCAAACATTTACTTATTGTTTGCAAATATTCAGCACGTGGATGCACTTTTGTTGTGGTTTGTTTTCAATGGACAGGTTGCAATCAGGTCCTTGCAAGTATTTGGTACGCTATACTTGGTTATCAGTCAGCTATTGCAGGTCAAGCAAGAGGCACCAAAGTAATTCTGTTTGCAACTGGAGGCACACTCAAGCACTGCCAATATGAATATCAGTGTAAAATTTATTTATTGGGAAGGCACCGGAGATATTTGCTTTCCACAGACATCGGCACCAATGGAGCCTGTTAGCTGGGAGATGCTGAGAGCGCAGCCTGGCAAACCAGGCCAGAGTCACACATGAATGAATTATTTGTTAGAACTCCTGCAGCATCTGCCCCACTCCGGATTGAATCAAATCTATTTTTAAAGTCACTTAGAATTATAAATAAATAAACCAGAGTCTGGATTAAAAACTACATAGAGGCTCAACACCTACATGTAGTCTGCTTTAATGATCTCATGGCAGGCCTGGCCAAGGCACTGGGTGTATGCATAGCTACAGGAAATTAGAGCATCCCTGGCCATAAGACTTCTACGTGAAGGATTTTTAATCCTAGCAGCCATGCATATGAATGTGAGGTGCTGCAGGCCCTGGACAGGGTGCTGTGTTACCCTCCTGGAGCGTTAATGGCTGTTGAGCAGGCAGGGGGCTGGAGGGATGCAGGGACCTCTGTGTCCCCTCTTACCTGTGGTGTTTGTGAGCTGGAAGGTGATGGATTTGTCAGGGATGCTGCAGACATTGCGGACGGACACCTGGCACGTGTAGCTGGCATAATCCTGGGGCCGCAGGTTCTTCAGCTTCAGGACTTTGGTTTCACCCTGGAAGTTGGGGAAAAAGTGGAGGGGAAAAGACACAGGTATGCAAAGTACAGCTCATCACTGCAAGTCCATAACCTGTCCCAAAGTTTACAGATTGCCAGCAGCATCCATCAAAACCTCAGGGAATTGCGCACACTTCAAGCTCCCCTAGCTATACAGAAAGGAGACACCAAATATTTGTGGTGGTAACTCCACCTCCAGGATTTCTCAAAACTGCCAGCAACCGACTGACATTTAACCTGAAAGCATTGCTGAACAGGTCTAGGCATAACTTCTTGTCAAATGCAGTCAGAATCATCTTTCAGAATTTGAAAAACCTTAAACATCCCTGAGCAGACCTTGAGATCTCACACCAAGATGTCGATAGGAACCCAAGGGATGTTATTGGGGTCTCAACATTGCAAACCCAAAGTAAATCAGAGTGGATTCAGGCATTAATGCTGGCCTAAATACGACAAATTTAACAGTTGTGCTGTGAAAAATTGTAGCACAAGGGGAAAAAGATAAATCAGAGAACAACTCAAAGAACTCCCCAAAACTTTCTGATCTCTCTTCTCCAGATTCTAATCTCATTTATGCTAGTGTAAACTCAGAGTATGTAAACTCATGGATTATGGCAGCTGTTTCTTATACTAAGATAACAAACAAACAAAATCACTACCTGGCACTCCATTAGTTACTGGCTTGTTACAGAAACAGAATTAAGTTGTTAAATTAACAGTAGATGTGTTCTGTAGATTTTTATTTATGAAATGTGGAAAGCTCTAAGATTCATCCTGTGGTTTGCACACCCTGCAACTCATATGTCTTCCCATGACAGCTTGTCACTGTTGTTCTCCTTGTGTTTGTCTGAATCTCTTCTGGAGAAACCATTCCATAATTGCCTGCAAATGTGCGAAGGTCTCAGCACAACAAATCCTCTTGAGGACAACCTCAAGGGACTGGACAATGAGCTCAGGCATGCTAATACATAGAGAACAATGATGTGAACTGAGTAAATGAGAAAGATAAATACCTAGGAGACCAATAACCCTATGAAAGTCCTGTCCATTTGAATTTGTTGCTATGCCACACAAATGATGGCATTTACAATGTGTATATCAACTACTCACAGGGCCCTGTTTATTGACTAGTAATTGTTGGGTAAATGTGTATAAATCTTTAGTGTAGGTAAGTTTTAGAAAGAATAAACAGTAAAGTCTTCACCTCCTTTTTAATGTAAAAGCCTACCCAAACCTGACACTGATACCAGTTCACCCCTAACACAATAGTACAACCTCCTGCAAAGTGTGATTTGTTAAACGTAGTGCATTTGAGCTCCGGCAACGTTTTCCCCTCCCAACAGTGTTGCAGAGGTGTGTTTCTGTTAACTTCAACTCTTACCAACCCAAACTTATAGATTTATGCTGGTGCTAAGGAGAGGACCACAGGGAATGCCTGTGTGAGCACAGCAGTCCTAACACTCTCTCAGAGCTGGGAACAACTCATCATGTTGGGATGGGTCCTGACAGGAGCTGCGGGATGCTGGGTCATTTACACATTAATGTTGCAACATGGTGAATTCCTGCCAGATGCCTTATTTAGCTGAATAAAATACCTCAAGTCCTAAGACATCCTCTCACTAAGCAATGTCTCCTGTTAATTACGCTGAGTTAGTGAAAGCTGGAAGAGCCCACAGTGGCTTCCTTTAAGGCCAGGCATGTCCTAGTTGGATGCTGTGTAACACTGGACTAGACAAAGCTCTCTCTGGGGCCAAACAGTGGCACAGATCTGCCACTAACCTGCAGCTCTCTCCTCTATCCTCCCCCTCTGAGTGTTTCCATTTGGCTGCCCATTTACTCCCTGTTACTTGTGGCCATAAGGAAAAGCACTTCATCATTTGTTTCATGGATCCCATGGCAATGCCTGAATTCGCCGTACTGCTGAACAGGAAGCGCTTCCCTGATGTATGAAGCTCGTGCACTCAACTAATTAAAGAAAATAGTAATGGGAGACAGAGGAGACCTGATCTTGGGATTGTTTGCTTGGATTTTAGTCTCTAACATCCAACGGCTATGTCACCTCACTAGGGGAGCTGTGGCCTGCACTCAGGAACAGAGCCAGAAAGGGGAAAGTACTTCAAGGCTGTCACACGCCCTCCTGCTGCTCTACTCCTCTCGTACCCTGGGCACCCACAGACAGAAGTAGGCTCTACCAGCTCTTTTGGAGATAGTGCTCCTTGCAGCAGCCCCCACCATCTGCCCAACATCGTAATCCACACAGGGAAGGAAACACTCTCCATTGCAGTGCACTGTGTTACCAAGACACTCAGCACAAGCTGGTGGAAGTTTGCTTTTTTTCACCTGTGTATAGAGGGGTTCATAGATGTCCACACCATTGTCCTGACTGTGGGAAAGTGTCTCAGCTCCCCGCTTCCAGATGAAACGAGCTGGTGGGTTGGAGTTGACAGTGCAGCGGAGGAAGACAGTCTTCTCCTGGTAGAAGCTGCCACGGACATCACTGATGGTCTGGTGAATGGTGAGAACAGGTTCATCTAGATCTGGAAGGAAGGTAAGGAGGGCCGCAGCAGTTGTTAGTGAAGCTTGGTCTGCATGACCAGCCTGCAGAGCAGATGATGCTCTAGGCACCACAGAGGGGAGGGGAAGCTCCCACACATTCGGTTGATGACAACTGCTGAATTAAGAGCTTATCTGAGGGCAGGTAACACAAACAATATCTAAAGGGAACACACAGGAGAAGCCAGAATTCTCCCTCTCACCACACAACCTCCAGAGAATAGAAAGCACCCTCTGGTATGCAGATCCCCATGTAGTCCTTAAGCAAATCACCTACCTGCCACATGCTTCTCAGAGCAGTGGGCTGCCTCACCTTCCCCAACGGCAACTCCACACTCAAAATCAACACTCTCTACTTCAGTGAGAGGTCAGAAGGTTCCCAGAAAACTGCTCCATCATAATTGCTTCTGCTCCCACTTTCCACTTCCCAAATTCCTGCTGAAATCATGAAGCTGAGCCCATGGCTGTGAGATGCCCACAAAAATGACATGACAAACCTTCAGTTCAAGGGGTGAAAGTAAAAATCAGGACAAGATCAAGGAGCTGAGGTGGAGAGTTATCTCCTAGGCAGGAGCAAGTCTCGTGGGGAGCCATGGGAAGACGAAATGCAAAACACTGTGATAGGTATGCACAATTTCTCTCTCTTCCTATTAAAATATCCTCTGTGTATTTTCTTCTTTTCAGGATCTGCACCGACTCTCCCTCTTCAGTAACTTCTATTCACTGCATCCCTAAACTGATCATTCTTCTGCTTTCTCCATTTGCAGAAAATGCTCCTTCCAATTCCCTCACCATATCTGCACTGGACATACAGCCATCACAAATCAATGGCTATCAGTCACTTAACTTGCAAGGACACAAACAATAGCCCTGTAGGGAGTACACTTTCTCCATCCACTCAGAACAGACTGCTCCCCGAGGTTGCCCTCCTGCTAAAAATGGATCATTTTCTCAGGTTTTGCACCAGACATCAGTGTTTGAACATCAAGGAAGCATAGGGAAAACCTCAGATCTTTCTCCTCCCAGAGACCGGGGTTAGGTGTAAAGATCCTATTTAACAAGATGGGACCAACTGGCCGCCTAAACAAAAATCTGTCCCTGTGCCCTTAAACATGTCTTAAAAGCCATCTGTTGAGCTCAGCTGAAACAATTCTACACTTTCAGGAGCCTTATGACCCCGTCTTCAACTGCAAGGAAACTGAGGCACATGCACCTAGTATCCTCTGCTGCTGCCAGTGCTGTCTTCTGCACATGTTAGCAGAGAGGAAGAGGACATGTGCTCATCACCTGCTGCTCTCCTATGCCACCTAATTTTCTCTATATTTTATTTCAGAGATTTGTAAGTTTGGAGATCTGACTCCCAGAAAGGAAGAGGGAAGCAGGGCTGAGTTTCTTCTAATTTGTTATCCAAATGGCACATGTTGTCTTCTGAATCACAGGCATCAACTTGTGGATTTGCATATTTTAATGAGCTCTGTGCTTGGTAGACAACAATTGTAATGGGACCTGCTTGACCACATCATAGCTCAGAGATATGAGTAGAGCCATTAGCAGAACAAGTACAAGGCACCAAAAAAACCTCAAAGCCTCAAAACAAAACAGAACCCAAGGCTGAAGAAAAACATATATGGGTAGAAAAAAAGTGCCACAGCTCCTCTTCATGCAGTGCTCTTTTCATGTGCCTAGCGTGACTGAATTTTATATCTAATTCTTTTGGACCAGGACCATGAGCACAGCCTCTCCTCTTTCCTCCTTCTTTGACCTTAACCCTCCTTTATTTGTTCATACTTCACAAGCCTAACTCAGTAGCTACCATCCTTCTGAGGCTCCATTTCTCATCAGGATGCATGGCAAAACACTTCCCTTCCTGATCAAAGAAGATACTCACCATTCAGGTCTCCCAGCTCCCAGCTACTCCCCACACAGAAAACACCATCTTCCTTTTGGTTGCTAAACCTTTCTTCCCTTGAATCTTTCAGGCTTTTTCATAGCAGTCAGCTCCATGTCTAGCCCTCCTGAGAAAAGCTAAAATAAGACCTACAATGATATGTATGTCCTTGATGTACAAGTAACAGCACTGATGTCAGTGAGCTGCACAAATGATAAATTTGGCCCACGGCTGCTCATGGAGATGGTCATATGGGATGTTTCATGTGCAATATAAGCTTGTAAACATCCATTCTTTCTTTTTCTTTACTTTCTCTCTCTCCCACATGGAAATAATCCAAACAGCAGCTGCCTCTCTGTCAGTATAAAACCAGTACTTTAAAGCCTCATTTGATGCCCACTTGGGGCAAAGGAATAACTTGTTACACAGGTTAGTGTTTCCAGTTTAATACCCTCTTGGCACCAATGGTGCTCTCTGCACAACCTTGCTTGTCTAATACTAAAAGTATGAGTGAGGACTAACACTAGCTATCAAGGACACCAAGGTTCACAAGAGGCTGATTACTTACCTCTAACTACAAATTGGGACGTAGGGGAAGAAGGGTTTTGTTTTCAAATTCTGTTTCATTCAGCTGAAGGTTGCCTGGGTGAGCGTTTAACAAAAAGTGTGGCTTTTCCTATGTGTTCCCTTGTACTGCAAATGCTAGCAGAAAATAGTCTCTCCCCCACAAAACCCAGAGTAAGCAGAACAGAGGTGCGTTACCAAGTCCATCTGCAGAGTAGATGTTAGTATGAGAAAGCCCTTGGCTATCCCATTAGCCCCATAGTTCTACAGGTCAGAGCTGCATGAGGGACCACGGGACACTACATTACTCTAGCTCCAGCCTGCACCCCAGAAGTAAAGGGAGTGCCCGCAGGGCAAAAAGAGATTCATGCCACAGTCCTGTTCCTAGAGACGCAGGCCCTGGCAAGGTGTCATAGTGAGGCTTGAGAAAGACAAGTCCCCTTTGCAAGGGACAGTTACCATAAGCTTCCACCACACATAGGAGAAGAAATAGGCAGAGACTCCAATCAAGTCTAGGTGGGTGTCAGAACTCCAAAGCTATGCAATTGAAGCCAATGAAGAAATGCGCATCATATCCAAAGAGGCTGCTGCTGAAGCAATTAATTTTCCCAGTCTGTAGGATGGTGCTCACACTATGCTACTCCAATATAGGGCAGGGCAAGGAAAGAACTGAGAGGGGAGCTGCTCCAAGCAACAGAATACAGCTGCAGATCATGAACCTGCCAAAAGCCTAAAGATGTTCAAGTCTAGCTAGAAGAAGTGTGGGAACGGGAGGTGATGCGTTCAGGGAGAGTTCCAGCTGCTTTATCACACTTCACATCTTTTTAGCATCAACCTCTTGCTGTCTAGGTCTTCTCAGAAGATATGAGCGAGGAGAGGGATTTGGTGTTACTTGGGTTGCAGAAAACTGGAATAGTTGATAGCCAAGGACAATAAACTCATTGGTAATTTTCACCAAGAGAGTAAATCTCTTTTAAAGTTGCCTAGACCATAATCTTGGATTCCTCCCATATTGGGATTATGGATAAGGTTAATTTCCCTTCCTTTCGGTCACAACAGCCCAAAAATAAGCCAGCACGAGAAACTTTCAAACTTGGGTCCCAAGATGGAGAACTACTAACAGCATCTCCAGGACACAAGAAGAATGGCCACTGCAACCAGCCCAAGAAATGTTGAGTCACTGAAGCAAAGGTGTCCTCACAGATTCCTTCACGTTCATCCCTTCACAGCTCAACCTCCTCAGGTGAGCCCAAGAGTCTTTTACTCTGTTTCCACCATGCTACAGAAGTAGCAATTCTGGGAGCAGGGCACCGGTTTCAGGAATGTCCCAGGTATCTGAGGCATTACCAATTTCAAGAAGCATTGTTTTGCTTCAAGTATTGCCAGCTTAAAAACAAAGACAAAGAAAGCAGAAAGTGCCTACAATGCTACATCCCAGACAAGCTCCAGGGACCACTGGCTGTTACTGACATCATGGCTCCTGGGTAGGAATGACTCACATGGACAGGAAGAGCTATCTGTTTTGTGGATGGATCTAATCTTCTAGGGAACATGGACCCTGGGGGCACTGCACTATTCCCTTTGCTCCTGAGCCAGGTGCATGTAGTCCTAGGGCAATGCAGCTCCTTGCTGGCCCCGCAGCAAGGCAGAGACATGCAGTAGAACTGTGGGAGGGTCTGGGTTGCCACTAAACGACTTACACTGCACATCTACTCGAATGGACTTGATGGCAGGGACCCCAACCCCATTTTCTGCTTTACAGTAATAGCGGCCCCCCTGCAGCCTTTGGATCTTCTCAATCCGAAGGGTCTCGTTAAGCACTGACGTCTCTTGGAATTTGTCCGACGCGCTGCCAGCAGTTTTGGTCCATCTCACCTGCATGAGAAGAATGAGAGGAATGCAAACAATCAGTGACACAAACTACAGATCCCAAGTGACAGCAGCACTCCCTTTACTCCTCTTCTCCTTCTCCCTAGCCGCTCTCAAAAATGGGCCCTACAGCACCACCAGACCTTACCAAAGTTCAACTACTGATCTCAGTATGTCTTGGTAAACCAGCTGCTGATTCTCATCCATCACTAATCCCCACATTTGAGAGTCCAGGATAACCCCTCGGTTCACTCAAACATACACTGCATATTTACCACTTCTGCCCTGGTCCTGTAAACCCAGCAGCTTGTTTAATTTTAAACCACTACCTGCACAACACAGGACTCTGAGCTTTAAGCCTTGGGACCCCATGCGGCTGGTAGGCCACAAAGCTACAGCAAACACGAGCTCACAGCTGCAGAGCTTTTATTGCGGTCAACACTCACCTTTCTCTGGACAGCAAAGCTATTTCTGCTTTTTGCTTTTCCAAGAAAGAATGAGAAAATGCAGCTGCTATCTGGCTCTTGGCCCTTTCCCACAGGGAACCCCTGTGTGTGTTATTTTCATAAGCCATCCTTTTGCAGTGCACAAGCTTTAACCTTGATTTTAAAGATATAGAAAAAGAAAAGAAAAAATCCCTTCAGATTCCAAGCTATCTTGCATTTTTTGTCCTTATGTTACATGTCTTAAGATCTTGGCTTGCAAGCGTAACGGATCTGCATGATAATTCTTGGTGAATGGTGGTAAGAGGACAGAACTCCTAAAGACTGAATGGTTATTCTTATGTCTGCAATGAGGTACAGCCCTAACAGTGGCAGTATAAGCTTCCCCCTTGTTTTCTGCAGTCCAGACAATGAAAGAGAGAGAAGACAATGCAAGAGAGAGATAGCTTTTCTCAGACCACTGGTTTTCTGTATCTGCAACCTCCTTTCCAAAGGCTGGTGACTGGTGGTCTCCCACACTGGTGCCCATACAGACTCTGGGACTGAGATCTGGCAAGATCAGCAAATAGAAAGGAGAATTTCATTCAACATTGACCATAGATAAAATGGACCAGAAACATTGACCACTATGCCAGACTTTGCTTTAAACTCACTGCCACCACCTGATTGATGCTGATGCTCTAAAAAGAGCAGGGGTGTGCGCATCCCATCCCCAGAGCACTAGGTTGAGCAGATTTTTTGGAGCTAATGACTATGGATTTATTTAGCATTTGTAGACTTATTATGAAATTGTCTAAGGGCCCCAAGGCTCTCAGAGTCTCCTGTTTGCAAGGACACTTCAGCCAGCACTTTAATCTTTTCAATTTTAATCTCATTTAAGTATTTTGGCCACATTTTCATGTTTTAATGACTTGCTGATAGAAGGGAAAATAAAAGATTAAACAAAGGTTCAGATACAAGCTTAGCTGGGGAAGAAATCAATCTGTAAGGAGGGAGGGCAGACACAGGACATGTGCCATGTTTTATGTGTGTGGGTCATGCCTCATGGGTCTGGTGTCCCCTGTGCATGTCCAGGCAAAGGCAAGCCACAATGTTGCCCACTAGCATGCTGTTTGCATCAGGCTCTGCTCCAGCAACCTCTCTGGCTACTCAAGCCCCTGCAACCTGCCACCACCTTCACACACATTCAACATCCTTAGGCAGGGCTAGCCCATCATTGTAGTTTCTGACATACGCAGCTATCATCTGCCCATCACTGTTACAAGCCTAGGTTGGTCCCGTCTTAGCTCAGATTATTTCCTTTTTATTGTTTCCAGGATATGCTTTGATGGATAAACCATTTCAAATTCTGCTGGCTGAGTCTCTCTCCCTCTCTTTTGTCATTGCCTCTTAGCCAAGTAGCTACTCAAAAGCAAGTCCACAGTGGCATTGACTGGTGTATGAAGATACATGGCTTCTCAGCACAGATATCTGTGGCAGGATTTGGGAAGGAGGACAAGAAGACATATAAGACATACATACCATACCTGGCTCCCTTGAGCATATTCTGTCACATCCAGCCTCGTAGTACACACTAGCTGCCATTCCTACCACACTCTGTCCCAGAGCAGGCAGACCCACGCTCTGGTTCAGTATCTCTGTAGATACATCCACACTATTACTGAACCTGGCTGCTTGAGCATCTGAAGGGTGGAGAGGTGCCTGAATGGGGCTTGAGGCTATGCGTCCCTCTAGGGACCCTGGGGAAGAACTGCAGCAGTTACTCAAGCTCAGCTCTGCACTGAACTGTGACTTTGACCACAGCGTGGACATATCCAACACTGCAAGTCTGAATCTGCCTCTGGTCAGTGGCCATTAAGCAGTGACCAGCAGGGTCTGCATGGGGCTCAGTACAAACAACTTCCCGAACTCTCCCCCAGGCAGGTTCCCCTTGGCTGTACATCCAGAGAATCTAAGAGACTGCAGGATCATAAATGAACAACTCCTATGACCAACACATGCGGGAAGCCTCCTCTAACCTGTTCGCGCTGCTCCTACTTTGCAGTAAGAGGGTTAAAGATTTGAGGGTGGTTTGTATAACAGATTCAGTTTGAGCTTTCAGTTTTCTGGGGGTCTTCACATACTGATGACCACTAGAAACTCTGTGTATGCTCCTGCAAAGCTCTGTGGACTGTTTTCCATAAAAGCAAGACTAGATCCTTAATAGCTTAACAGGCCAGTGCTTGCACTACGAGGCATTCCTACTTGACTCCAACATGTAGGAGAAAGCTGGGCACCCTGCTGTTCACAATTCTCCTCTATGTAGAGACTACAGAGAGTTGCCATGGGGAGAGGGGTGCCAGGCAAGACCGACAGCTTACCTGTGGCCGGGGGTGTCCTGTGACCAGACACTGCAGGACCAGCGTGTCCCCCTCCCGAATTGTGTAAACACGTTCACTAATGTTGTCTTCCTTCACCACGCACGCCTGCCCAGCATGGATGATTTGGGCCTGAGCAGGAGCTGCAGAGAGGAAAGAAGAGGTAAAGAGGGAAGTGAGCAGCACCCCAGCCCCCTGTGCCCATGGTAGCTGCTCCAGTGGCAGGGTGGAAGAGCCACCTCTTGAGACACAGAGGAGAAGAGCCAGACAGTGCTGGGTATGAGACACAAAGGTCTCAGGAGATAGAAACCAGTGATTTTTCCCATCTCCTGGGCAGCTGGTATCAACTGCTATTTTAAAACCTTTGGTCCTGTTGGGATGAGCAGCTTTAGGCTCCGAAAAGCAGAACACGGAGCTTTTGCTGGGGACTGTCTTATGCAGGTTGAGAACCAAGAATTCCCTGCTGTCATCTCTTCCAGACAGGAGCATGTGTGAGTGGTTAAAGCAGGGAACTGATCAAATCACAACTGCTCTACAACTGTCTAAAACAGGCCAGATTACTATGATTTACTTTGCAGGGGGCTGGGATAACTACCAAGCAGAGTCAGAAAGGGTCGTGAAGCTCTGTAGAGCTTTTAGCAACATCCCTAGAACAGGCATAGCACATGCTGTAGGAAAAACAAGTCTTTCCCAAATTACACTGAAATCTAAGCCCTGCACCAGAGGAAACATTCTCTGTGGGATCACAGGACCCATACACTCTAGGGATCTCTCCAGCTAGGGCTTCAAGTGGAGACCAGTTACTGCCAGTCTGGCCAGGAAAAGGAGTGAAGTGGAAAATACACAGAAACAAAATTCTGCTCCGGAATCCTGTGCAAACAGCCCTTGGCTCCCGAAGCGTTTGTGTGATCACTGAAGCAGCTGACATGTATTGAAGGCGGCCGCACAGCCCAGCAGGACACCTGTACTTGTTCGAGGGGAAAACTCCAGTCTCACTCCAAGGAACAGAGAAACTCACAAACATGTCTAGGAACTGGCTCCTCAGTGAGAGCTCCCCTGGGACCCTTCCCTGGCTTACTACTGTGCTTCCAGGTGACTCTGGAGTTGCAGCTTTAGCTCCCATCAGTGAAATACACCACAAACGAACAAACCACTGAGGACATGATCAAAGGGTTTTAAGCAATCAGCCTTCTGAAACAAGTACAGATTTTGCACAACCTGTTAGTGCTGAACACCCACTTTTTCCTCAAGATTAGCTGAGCTTCAAAGACTACTTTTGTTTGTTCGTTTGCTTTACTTCTTTCTTTTAGCATGACCAAAATGCTCTAAACACAATCACTTGGGCAAGGAAAGTGCTCAGATTTACCAGATTTATGCTGGTTTAACTAGCATAAATCAACCAGCAGCACAGACCTAGGGCAGTCTGGGCTCGGGCAGTAGAAAAGATCTGCCTTTGAGGTCAGCCTTTATGAACTGGCTTCACCACAATGCACTGACCAAGCAGCAGTGACACAGGAGTGGACACAGGGCTAGCGAGCAGCAAGCTGCTCTTGCTGCTGGGGCTGCACAGCCTGCCATGGCCACACAGCACTCAGGGAGCAGCATGGCACATGCAGCAAGCTACTCCCTCTTTTTATATCTCTTCTGTCTTTCCAGAGTGGTGGCACTTTGCTAAGATCATTATTACTGTCCAAAGTGTTGACTAGAAGAAGCAATGTGTGGATTTGGATAATATGATGGCACAAACACAGATAAATCCCTCAGCTTCTCTCATCTTCGCCTTCTGCAGGGCTCCTGGGAATATGCCTGCTATTGCTTCAGCATCATGGAATGCTGAAAGTGACTGTCAAAGCTTCACTGAATACAACTGAGTAGATGAGTGACCTTCCTTTGCCTAGCTTGCAGAAGGAGAAAGTAGAAACCTATATATGTGCTTGTACACATCTGTGTGTTTATGCACATACATGTATGGATATACATACAGGTATGTATATACATTAAGTAAAATAGTGACTTATCAGGAAAAGACATGAATGCTTGCTAAGTGAACAGTGGCAGAGGAGTAAGTCAAAGGTGTATATAACCTTTGCCAACATGCCTTAATCCAAATGACAGTCTCTTGTGATGTTTTAGCCCTTGGCTCAGTCCTCTGCAGACCTGCCATCACACCTTTAACCCCACGTGCACTGCAGAGCACTGCTCACAGTGCCAAGACCCAGGCTGTGATGCTGAAGAATCCCTGCTCTATGATTAAAAGAGAAATCCTGTCCCTTCCCATCCTGTACAATATTTCCACCCATCCTCAACCTGTGTTGCCTGTGTTTCAATGTGATCTTGGCACTCTGCAGCAGCAAAGCTCTCCTAACCTCTCCTCATAGTCTGAGCTGCATTTGCCGGATGGTGGCTCTATTCTCCCTTTTCAAACATGACCTTGCTGCAAAAACTAATTTCCAGCCACCCCACAGAGAATCAGAATATTTATCTGCAGCTGTAGCTCCCAGTTAAATGTTTCCTTCAGATGCTCTGCTGTATCCCACACGGTAAATCTTTCAACTTACATTCTTCTCCCTTTGGCCATCTCACTTCCACAATTTCACCAGTCTTGTGCAACCCTTTCCTGGCACCTGGGAAATTTCCATAGCAAGTTCATTAGGCACAATGGTACAGGATTAGAGTGGTTTTGTGCAACTATTCTGGTGCCCAAATACCTTGTGGTAATTTGCTGGTGTCTGAGTTTGATAGAAATATTATACAAACTACTTCTTATTTGGCAATACAAAGTACATACATGGCAAAACAATAACCCTAGGGATAAGCCCTGTGTCATAATTTTGTCCTCTTCTCCCAAATTCTCCTTGGATCCCCTGAGCTGCAACGAAGCTTACAAGCAAGGGTGTGCACACCCAGCATTGTTCATAGGTGTCTTAACTTGCTTGTATTACCAGTACCGATACCTTTCAGATGCATTCACTGGAAAAGGACACCACTTTACGTGAATCTCCACTGCTTGAGCTGTAACATCTCTCTTGCAATCACAGCACAGGTCCCAGCAGAATAACAACCATTTTGCCATGTCTTAAACCCCATATGAACCCAGATCCCTCAAAAGGGAGCCTGGAGTTGTCTTGGAAAGAAAAGCGCTCATATAACTGGCATAGGAGTCTGAGAAACTCTGCCTCTGGTTACAATCTGCCATTAGTAAAATAGCGGGGGCTGAGCAATGAATGAACAAACCCAGCTCTTATGGAATTGCATTAATCACAAGATGACACTTGGGAAGGTCTCTGGTCCAAGCTCAGCCTGCCACAGCACGCAATGGCTGGGAAAGTCACCTCATGCTGCATTACAGATGGGCAGAGAGATTGTGAGGATTAATTGCATTTTTAATGTGCTTGAACAGAAAGAATACATTATTGTTTGACATCATCCCAGGTCTCCTGGAGGATTTCAGCGCACAGACGGTTTGCGCATTGCCAGCACAACAGGATGGCAGGACCACGCCTGTCAGAGTAAACACTTTCACAGAAGAACCTTAGGAGGGCAAAGAAAGGCTGGAGCATGAGGCCAGGTGCTAGAAATGAGGCAGTAATCTCAGCCAGTCTCTGCAGTGCTCCACAAGAACACCCCTTGCACAGATACAACCTGACCTGGTAAGTCCTACTGGGGCAGAATACCCCTCCTGAGGCTGGCAAGGAAGACCTCTAATGACCAATATGGGGGAAGGAGGGACTGTTCCCCACCCTTTTTTCCCAACATTTTGAGGGACAGGTGCATCATCACTTGAATTCCACTTCCAGGTAAGAGATCAGTTTAGGGAGGGCTCCCAATACTAAGTCCTCCAGGGAAACTAGACCAGCCAAATATTGAGTGCCAGATGTTCTACAAGGGGGAGGGGAAAAAAAACCATCAGGCAGCATTAGAAGAAAGGGCTGCTTGCAATGCATTTGGCCTCTGCACTGAGATTTCCTACAATGCTTTCACTTGACATATTAATACATTAAAACAAAAAGAAATTGGAGTGGATAAAATAACTTTATTCCCAGTGCAGTGTAGTGCACAATGTTATTATTACCATAATCTGGAAAGTTTATGAGACTCTTGGTGCTTAGAGGTTGCTAATATCATTAAAATTCAGGAAAGAAGAGAGAAATGGTCTTTTGGAGAGGACTGAGTAATCTGTATTTGGTTCACAGGTCTAGTCATTCATCTTTCTGAGCCTGAGATCCCACTGCTACAATGGCAATGAGGAATGCTCCTTCACAGAGAGGGTGGTGAGTGACAGATACCGCATTGACACTCCCTCAGTCACACTCTGCAACCGCAAGGGCAGGCTGCTACCCCTTTTCCAGCACAGCATCAACTGCACTTTACTACTGCCTTCTCAGCAGGCTAACACTAGCCATCACTGTTAGACTCAGCATCCCCTTTGTCACCTTCACATGTCCTGCACATGGCCTCAAGGATGGAGAACACTCACCTTCAAAGCTGCTGGCCCAATACCTGCAGCTACACACAACAGGGACAGTGAATCTACCCATCTCCATTACCATGTTCCTGCAGGGTGGAGGGAGAGGGAAGCTGCATCTGGAGCTTTCCCTCTTCCTCAGCCTTTATATATCAGCCTTATTTACAAGGCAAGTGATGCCCTGCCAAACACCTGGAGTAATTATAATTCAGCCTCTTCTGAACATAAGCTAGGCAAAGAAGCCAGGGTCCTTCCCTGTTCCTGTTCCTAGGCTCCCTGGACTCACACTGCTGGCTTACATAGGAGCAAGAGCAGGGGGGCATTTGCTGCTAATCTGCTGCTTATGTTCTTGTTCCCTCAAGAACCTAGCTGTCTCCTTCCCTTCACCCTTCCCATCCTGAGCAAGTGAAATGAAAGGGATGCATCTTGAAGGGAGTTCAAGGGGAAAAATAGACAGTGTTTATGGAGTAAGTGGGGTTGAATGAGCATTTCATTAAGGAAATCGACATGTGGCGTTCCTTGCTGAACAGACACTCTTGGTAACTGCCTGTCCGTAGGTAGAATTGCCCTGCAGCACTGTTTGTTACAGACCCTGCATGGGAAAGCACCCAGGGAGCTTCTCAAGCATTGAAGTCACTGCTTTAGCATTTTATCCCCCCTTTGTTCATACAACGCACAACTCTGTTTGAAGAGCAGCAGCATACAAACACAAGATCTTTGAGAAAGGGGTCATGTCCTCTTAGCAGAGCACAAAAAGAAGCCAGCACACAAGTAAAGGGAAGAGACATGCTACCAGTGCTTGGCAGGAGTGAGGAAGGTCTAGTAGGATGGGAAGGGTCTGCAGGGGCAGCATCTTGATGGTCAAACAAATCATCCTGCTCATGCCTGCTCTGGGAGGGGGTGGCAGCTGCCTTGTAGTGTGCTCCATCACTGTTCAGCTGTGTCTCATTGATTGCTCCACTGTGGATGAAGACCACAGGCTTTGCTGAAACTTTCGACAAAACAAATTAACCAGGCCAGCTCCAACCCACAATGCAGGGCACAGTATCGATAGGCCATTTGAAAAGGAAAATTCACTCCAGCTTGAGGACGATTATGGAAATAATAATATGCAATCAGTGTCCATTAACAGTCTCTGCAGGGCTGTGGATCAATAGTGTATTAATGGCTGAAGAAAGACTGCCCATATCTATCAGCAGCTAAGACCAGCACAATAGCAGAGGGAGAGGACATGGCAGTGGGTGGGTGTAGTTGAGCTCAGGCACCAGATGGACATCTTTGCTCAGCCTGCCTAAGGGAACCCCTATCACCACTGATTTCTGAATATGTTTCCTGGCTGCTTGCTTGGAGGCCTTCTCCTGCACACCTCCGCCCCTCACAGCATCTTTGCCCAGCACAGCAGCAAAGGGAGCACAGCCCCTGCGGGGAACTTCCCCAGCTGAAACTGCCTGTACAGCTTAGCCTGATTAGGCTCCAGCTTTTAACACAAGGTCAGGGCAGTCCCATAGCAGAGAGGGACATAATGCAGAACACCCCAAGGGACAGTTGAGGAGCAGATCGCATTCATCGTCCCAGGTCTCCTCCCTCTCCATGTACTACTTTCTTGCATAAGCTCCTCCTGTTGACTCTTCCAACATGCTGCGCTACCTGGGTAACTGCTACCACAAGGCTGTCCTAAAGCAAAAGCCATTAGGAAGCCCTTCCTGCAAGCTGACACTGAGAGTTATAACCCCAGACAAGACAGATCTCCAAAGAGGCTCTTTTGCCCGCATGCATTCCTGTTTTCACCACAACTCAAACAACGTACAATCAAAAAAAAAAAAAAAAAAAAAGAAAATTAAATCTGTGTGCAGGAGGGAATTTGTCATATTTCAGCAGCAAAATGTCTCTGACTCCTGTGGAGTTTCTGCACTGATCAGAATTAAAACACAAACATCAATCCACCCACAAAAGAAATACAACCATTTCCGATATGTAAAACAAGCATGTCTAACCCCATTCAACACTCCAGAACACTCTTGAGCAAGAAGAGAAGAATATCATTTTCAATGGAAAGGGCACAGAGAAATGACAGAGTTGTGGAAAGTAATCACAGAGCACAAAACTTGGCTACTTAAAATAGAATGGGATTTTTATCTTTTTAACTTGGAAGAGACCAAGACTATGTCTTTGCATCTCTGGCTGATTGCATCTCCAGAAACAGAGTTTCCTCTGCAAAGCTCAGCCAGAAGATTTGCATGGCCTTAAAATAACTTTTTGCTTAATCAATGTCGCTTCCTTGAAGCATTTCTATAATTTTGTCTCTTTTAGAAAAAAAGCCCCAACAAAATCATGTGAGATGTCACTAATAGCAGGTACACCCCTGTGACCGCAACACCTGCTCCCGACACCTTCGGTCAATTCAAAACTAATGAAGTATTATGTGCTTTATTAAAGTATCAGTCTGCAGATCACCACTGACCACCCTCCCACAACCACCAACAAAAAGGAGTGCCTGCAGCTCACTGGTTTTCCTAAGTGTTCTCAAAATGCTCTTACACAGGTCCACCTAACTGCAGAGTATCGAGAACTAGAGCAAAATCGATCGCCAGCTTTGTTTCATAGGAATCAAGTGACAGATGTTACACACACAACATTAAGGTGGCATAAGCTCTGCATCGCTGCCTAACTCATGTGCCTGAGTGGAATTTGTAAAGATGACTCAACGCCAGCAATATGAAGTAGGTTGTCTTCAAATCTTCAGGGGTTACAGATACAGTGGCTGTCAGAATCTGCACCTCAGCAACACTGTCCTGGAAGCTTGCAGCTTTGGTTAGGAAATGAAAAAAGCTTGTTTGTCTCATAGTGGCCATAAAAGAGACTTTATTTCCCAACCCGCTTCCCACTGTGCCAGCTTCAGAGCCTGAGCTGTATCTCTAAATCTTGCTGCAAAACCCAATGAGCCACAGAGCCACACTCAAGCGAGGTGATCCTGCTAAGCTCAGTGCTCAGTGTTGCACTTAAAAACCCATTTCTTGTCTGGCTGCTCCTTAAAATTCCTAAGCATTTTAGGGGAAAACACAAATGAGGCAAGTAGCTTGGGGCAGAAATCAGGCATCCTCTGTTCTAGAGAACATTGACAGACTGACTTGTTTGTCAGCTAGTAAAATATCCGAAAACTAAACAGTCCAGTTAGAGAAGAGGGCTACAAAGAGAACTGGACAATGGTAGCAGAGATACTCGCTTAACCTGTCCATGTACTGCAGGAACAGTCTTTGAACAGTCTGGCCAGCACGAGGCTCCTTGGCAGGTTTGATCCCTTGCCTCCTTATGGAAGCTCCAACCAGGTCTCCCATTCCCTGTCAATTCTCAGCTGCTCCATGCACCCATCACCCTCTGAAGGGGCATGAACAGTTACAGGTATTCAGAAAGCCTGCTGATCTTCCAGCCTCTGTAAGCACTCATGCTCTCAGCTTTCAGTGTT
The DNA here is from genome assembly GCA_026283785.1 of Coracopsis vasa. Taxonomy (NCBI): domain Eukaryota; kingdom Metazoa; phylum Chordata; class Aves; order Psittaciformes; family Psittacidae; genus Coracopsis; species Coracopsis vasa. The sequence goes on along the minus strand of JANHGB010039944.1, from coordinate 18,305 downwards.
GCCCATCACCAGGAGCCTCCAAGCAGTCAGTTCACAGTAGAGCCAAGGCTGGCGCAGATGGAGATGCTATTAATAACTTTTGCAGGCAAATGGGCTTTGCTCAAATGGTCCCAAGGGTTCTACCTCTCTCCTTTTTTCCCTGATTTCAAGATCCACTCATTCCCAAAGTCACTGTTGGCGCTGCTTGTTCCACTTCCTTTCCTTTTTCATACTTCAAGCCACTTTGGTACAACTGTGATTCTTCAGCAAGGAGGTCCATGCACAAGATCTATAAAACAGTGTTCTCTGAAACTCAGCTGTTGTGTCATTGCTGGAGCATTTAACACAGGAGATGAAAGCAGAGCACAACACAGACACTTCATCCCTTCAAAAGGGAGGAAAAAAGTGTCAATTTGCTAATCATCTGTCGACTAGATTAGCAGCAAAAGTGCATGAACTCTAATCAATGACTAACTACAGGCTCCTTTTCATATCAAAAGGGGAAAAAAAACAACATCAGGCAACAGCTGTGGCTTCTGAATAATGAAAAATAAGGAAAAGCAGAGGTAGAGGTTTCAAATTGGGTTTCCCAGCTGGCAGGCAGGACACACAGGGAATGCCTCAGACTTTGCTGATGATCATTCCACCAAAGATACACATGTGCTAAAACCCACCCTGGAAACACAGGAAGAGAGATGGATTCAAGCCCCAGGTACACTTAAAAAGAACAAACCCCCAAACAGTATGCAATCAGAGTACACTAACACAAACAGGGTAGGAATAGGAGTACTTCAATGAAACTCCAGCTGGTACTGTTCAATATGCTAAACCCTAAGTCTCAAACTCTTCAAAGCCAAGGTGGAAACTAGGGGCTGGTGAGCAGAAGAAGGACTGGCAGAGGAGAACTGTCAGAGGAGAGGACGTCTCTTTATGTGGAGAGCCAAAGGGAATGTTGTATGCTCAATGCTGCCAACCGCAGAGGGTGGGTGCATAGCCGTGGGGTTAGCTAAACAAGGCAAGCGGGGATTTGACCACCGGGTGCCTCAGCTCTCCGGCAGACCTCCCTGTCCATGTGAGCAAAGCAGCTCCACCATCGTCAGAAGAACTTCTGCAGAGGCACAGAGCCCATCTGAGAAGCTGGGTAAACACTCAGGCACCAAATCTATGCTAAATTCTCACCTGCCATGGCTCTGCTGCTTCCAGGGCCCCAGCCAGTCGGCTCAGAGGGAGCTGGGATGTAAGGGCAATCATGCCATGGCATCAGTGCAAACATTCCCTCCACGCAGGAGAAGGAAGATTCAATAAATGGCCATGATTACGTGCTGCCATACGAAGCTTCTACAGAAAACAAAAAGCTATTTCAATTGAGAAATGGAAGGGAGGTGGGGGGAATCAGTGCAGGAGAGGGTGATAAGAGCTGCAAGAAAGAGACTGAAATAAAATTTCACTGAAAGCCTGTTTTGTTCTCACTGTAGTTAGAAATTCAAGTATCTAAAATCAATTTTTGCTACAGAAAAGTGGTGGGCACCAGAGACTTGTCTCTGTCCAAAGCTTTATGAACAGTGATACCCATCCCACTGGCACACCAGGTCCTCTGCAGCAAAGCCATCTCCCAGGGGATGAAAGCATAGTGGCTACACGAGATCAGCTCTGAGCCCCAAGCCACTTGGTGGAAGACAGGCAAACATGGCACAAACCGCAGCACAATCGCTTGCTGGCCAGTCTAGTAGAGATGCCAAGGGCACAGGAGACAGCAGAGATTTGGCGCCCCTCTGCTGGCTGCTTTTCTGCTCTCAGCAAGAGCAGGATTAGAGACAGAGGTGCTGCTGATGGTAGAGGGATGCTGCTGGCGATACAGCCCCTCAGTGGAAAGAAGCCTTTGTGCTCAAATGGGCTCCCATACAGGCCCTCACAAAACACTGATGCTTTTATCCCCCCAGGCAGTGCTGTTAGGTGGGGAAATGCTGCTATTGGGAGCTGCCAACTGGGGAAGATAAAGAAACGAAAGGCTTGTCCACCGTTGGGCGGAAAGCCTGAAGCACAGCCAGGGATCAAACCGTACCTAATTCCAGTTAGTGCCTTACAATGCAAAGGCCAAACTTTAAACTCAAAGGCTGCCTAATACAGCACTAAAAATTCACATTCACAGGGAGCAGAGGAAGAAAGCTTCTTGTGCAACACAGAAGGGTTTACCCAAGAAAAAATGTTTTCCTTTGGATTTTCTTCCACATCCCTTTTCACAAGCACAAGGAATTAAAGCCTGAAATCTAGTGCCTGCAAGCAAAGCAACCTAGAGAGGGAAAAGCAAATATGACAGTTCAACTTCACCCCAAAGGAAGAGAGGGAGTACCAAAGGAAACGCTAGCAAATTGTCAGCAAAGCTGAGACAATGGGGGATGCGTGACACCCATGGAAATCAAGCCAAGGAACATTTTATCTTGACAGCATCTTTTACATCCCTGCAGAGCCTTTGGTCTGCAGAGTCCTAGAAAGTCCCCAGTTCTTTCCCTCTCGAGTACCACTAATTAATAACCACAACCTGGCAGACAAGCGAGCAATTCCCACTGGTTCTGATAAGAGGAGCTGACATCTCTCTAACCCCAGCCACCTCCATTGTTTTATTCTCTTTGTTTATTGATCCTTTTATGCAGATAATGCAAATTGACATTTAATAATTCAGACGAGTTAATGGTGCTTAAGTATTAAAAGGCTTTTCTCTTTTAATTAGCTGTAGCAAAATAGGTAACAAAGGAGTGCTAGATAGATGCCATATAAAATGCTCTTATCCAAGTTCCCTGGCATTTTTCTAGGGATGGGAAAGAACAGTTCAAGGGAAATTTTGTCCAAGTCTCCCACTCTCACTAGGAAAGTAACTAACCCATAGAAGCATTTCCAGAGGCTTTGATTCATAGAGCATATTCATCTCTGTCAGCTCTTTGTTTTCTCTCCCTTCTGTTTTTCTCCTAGTAAAAACAGAGAGGAGGGGAAGGAAGGGTGAGAGCAAAAGAGAAATCCTTCCCCATAAGAAGTGCCGCCACTGGTGGCCAGCACCCACATAACACAGTACAGATGTGCATGCAGCCGCCTTCTGACATGTCATTGCAAGACCTGCAACCAGGTGGAAACAGAGCTAAAAGGAAGAAGTACTCACAGCTAATTGAGGAGTTATAAACAGCACAGAAATCTTGTAATTATTCCTTGGAACAAGAATAACCAGTAGAGGAAATTAATTCAAGATTATACTGGGGAAAAAAAAATCCAGATGTAGCAGGGTCAGGGAACACACATTAATTTCTGTTCTGCTCATTATGCCAAGGGTTGAGAAAGAGGGAAAACACATAATATTTTTAAACCTCAGTTTCATCCTAGCTGGAGCCGATGCCAGTAATACATCTTAGTCATAACGTTGCTGATATATGGCATCATAACTGCAAAGAGTTGGTATTATTTGGGGTGTTTTAACTGCCCATATTTCCTCCCTTAATTAGTGCTCATTTTTAAGTCCTGGATTGGTTTGAGTTTGGGCTAATGATCTCCCACCTGACCCAGAGCAGACACACATAGTCACAATAATTAGACACAGTAACTGTTAATAGCTTAGTTTAATTACAACCTATTTTCTTCAAATTTAGCCTAGACATAAGATTTCAATGAATTCTAATTACATGCCATGTTTGAAAAGCCTGTACTATTACATTATTAATTCCAGACAAAGAAGACCCACAAACACTAAATTCCTTACTGAGGACACTAAAAAAAATTAATCTTAATTCAAGCCAATTAATAGATTGACTTGCAAATTCTCTGCAAATTCACTCTTCCAGTGAGAACTAAGCACTGTGAATCTGTAGAGGATAAGCTGGATTTTTCACACAAAACAAAGAGGTGAAATTCCCAGTTTACGTGCAAAGTTAAGTTCAATCTCAACAGCAGAGTTGCTAGTTGTATTTCCACAAAACTCTAAAGTCACCGCTCTGAAGCTGCCAGGTAGGACATCATGGCAAAGGGTATCCCCATATGCAGTGGCACTAAAGGACTCCAGGATCATGGGAGAGGGCAGAGCACAGGTCCTTCTGCCCGGAAGTGGCAAGGATGTGCAACACAGCCTTGTTCACAACTGGCATCCCCCCCGCACACAGGAGAGGGCAGTGGTGCACATATCAGAGTCAGCCTATTACACTTTTATGACTGATTTTATGGTGAGGAAATTTGGATGCAGGATCTGCCATTTTATCTCCCCTTGCACGCAAATGCTAGAGGAGACTCTTCCACAGCCCTCTTAGGCTTGGGGTACTCCCTGCCGGTTGCTTTGGCAGAATGTGGGGAGCCCCTCCTTGCCTCTGTGAGGCTCTGCACACAGGGAGCATTTTCTGTCACTCTGCATCTGCCACATGCTGCTCATGCAGTGAAATATTCTTGACACCATAACAAACAGTTTGCATTGTTTCCCTTTAATAGATTATCTATCTACTCCTCTCCAGCTGTGCAGCACATCTGGACGCACTGCCTCTGGCAGGCACTCCTCAGCCCAATATTCTGCATATTGTTGCTCAGGAGACTGAGGAGGTGATGGGGGAGGCAATGCCCAGAGGACAAGTTGCATCTTTGGGATTTTTCAGAGGCAATAAACCACAAGCCTGTTTCCAGCCTCTTCAGCACCGAGGTACAAGCTTCAGCCTTCTGTAGTGTCCCTTTGCCCTACAGCTATTCTCAGCAAGATAGGGCTACTCTCTGGATGTACTAACACAGTACTACAAGGCTGTTCCTGCAAATGGGATGGGCTTTGAGCCACTATTAGAAAAAGTTCTCCTCAACCACAAGTGCCAGGTGTTGGTTTGGGGAGTATTCCCCAACCCCTGCAAAACAAGACTAGCTCTAGGATTGCCATGTTGATGGAGTTCATTCTGACAAACAACTGCAGCAGCTCAAATAGCTAATCTGTTTGGGGGAAGAAGAAAAAAGGAAAATGGACAATTAAAAGGTTTGAGGGAAAATAAAAGAAGTAACTGATTACAACTGAAACACAGGCAAGGAGAAGCAAGGCAGGCTGATGCTGGCTTGGCTGCTCCCTGGTGAGAGACTGATAGCAATGAACTTGGGAGCTAAAGTTCCACAAAGCAAGGTTACGAATTTATTACTCTGCATCTGTGAGGAGTCAAAAGATCATCTGAAACACCAGAGACTGGCAGAGGAAATTGGGGAAGCACTAAAGCACATGGGATGGTGTTTAAAATAATTTCTCAGCTGGCTGACTGCACAGGGGGTAGGGACAGAGATTAATTCTCTACCCGAGATCATGCATTTGTGCAAACATTGTTGAGCAGCTTGTTCAACAGCGGATCTGGGGACTAACCCAGCCGTATCAAAGCAGCCAGGGTCTAGCTGACAGCCCCACAAAGGAAGCAAGTTGATCTTTGACACGAAGGAAATAAAGCTCTGAGAGACTGAAATGCTGACAGGCACCAGCCTCAAAGCTGAGTGTGCCTGAGGAGGAAAGCTCTTTAAAGACTTTTGTTCTCAGACTCTCTTCTTCAACAGAAAAGAGTTCTGGCTTACTTAGGCAAGGCCAAGGGCAGGCTGAGACCTCAGCATATTTTAAAATCACTTGCCCTCAGCTCCATTTGATGTTCTCTTGATTTTAGTAAGAAATCTCATTTCATTTAAAACACCCCTTGTCCTTCAGCTGTTTGTGGAATGACACAGAGCAGCCCATCCCATGAAGAACGAAACAGTCCCTTGGTCTCTGAAGGGGCAGGAGGAAAGCAAACTCCCAAGGAAATCAAAGTCTCAAACCAGCCTCCTCTCTTAAAGACCCCAATGAACTCAGCCTGCTGAAGAGCCCTTGGACAATTAATACAAAACTAGACTGTGGGCTTTCCATCTGAATGAAAATACTGAAGAGGGAAAGAGGCACCATTTCTGAAAACATGCACTTACCTGAACCTCCATAGTGTGCTAACTTGAAATGCCAACCCCTAGATAAGCAAGTCCCTTGTTCTGCCCATCAGGCAAGGAACTGGTTTATCTTATCAAAACTGGCTTTGCACCCTGTTTCAACATGCTCCTATTTTGCACAAAGGAGAATGAATCCAAAGGAGCATAGCTCTCCACTAGCCCACAGACTGATGGCTGACAGGGGCTGTGGAATTATTCCCCAGTGTTTGTCCTCCAGTTACCAAAGCACCACCAGTTTGTTTCATAGAGATGGGCAGCATGCCAATCTTGGGGCATTTCAAAGCCCCCTGTGACAGAAGATTGTTTCTGATATAAATTACATTGGGGAAACCATCAAGAACCATTTGAGTCTTGCAAAACAGTTCTGCTAACCCTCACCTGGAGGGACCCATGTTGGCCTGGACAAACTTCCTAAACTGGCTTCTGAAGTCACTCCTTGCTCCAACAATGGGTGCAGCCAGGTCTGCTCCTCTTTCCACAGGCAACAAGCATGTTTACTGCTGAACACTACAAGATCAGCCACTCTGTCACACATTATAGCCACCACGCCTTCAAACTTCTCTTCCTATTTGATCACATCCTAAAACAGGCAGGGAATAAAAAAGTTCAGTGATCAGCCCTGTGTTTTCTCTGTTGCTGCCTGCCAAAGGAGCAGGGCACGGAGCCAACTGAGGTAGCAGGGGGGAACACCAAAGGATTTCACTTGCAGTAACAGAAATGTTCCAAACCACCAGCCACCATCGAGCTCTGACAGCAAATAGCTCTTTCAGGACACTGTTAGCCAGAGTTTTCCAGCCAAACTATCCCAGCTCCACCCAGGAAACACGGCATCCTGTGTTTTTGCTCAGTTACACGGACCTAGTGGTCTTCAGTTCATGGCCTTTGCCCTCTACCGCTCTCATAGATCACTGCTCAGCTGTAACACCAAGGAAGGCAGAGAGTGGGAAAGAAATCCAGCAACTGAGAATAATCTTTAGCGAGCACGAGTCAGGAACTGATTTGATGTGTGACCTTGGGCGACTGCATTCTCCCCTCAGTGTGTCTTTGTCTCCCCTTGTGTCATTTGAATAACTGCACTTCCATGTCATGCAGGGTACTTTTAAAGCTCATTGTTTGTACAACTTTCTGAAGATGCAAAACACTGTATAAGTGCTAAGTATTATTGTGGTTATTACCTTCCTCACAGGGGGGGTTACGAAGCTTCGTAACTAATGTTTGTAAAACAAACCTCTGTCATCGGATGAAATGTGCTAGGGGAGTGTGAAGGATTAACATCCTCAGTAATCTGATGTGGGTTTTACTGTTCTGCGCAACACAAAAATAATTAAAACCAGACCTAAGCTGATACTGATAGGAAGGATGAGGAGGCAGGGACGGATGCATGTAGGGACAGACTGCTCTCCATTAATTAAGCCCGACACCATCAGTCTGCAAGACAGTGCCAAGTATTTTCTTGGTCCTGGTGATAATCATGGATTAAATTTAAAGCTGATTTTGGGTAGCCACTCGGAGCACCCCAGCAACAATGTGAGGAAAACTAAACATGGCTGAAGCAGCACAGCTGTGACCCATGACCCTTTACACAGCAACTGCTGCCAGGAACACTGGGTGAGCGGGGAGCAAAGAGGTGCAAGTATGCTCAGAGGCCACATAAGTACCTAGAAAGCAGCTGAAAAAAAGCTGGAAACTCATACACAGCACCCCACTCCCATACACCCCAAGTCCTGGTCTCCAGTCACTAGCCTGGAGGAGTAAAGACGTACTACTTCTTTGGCTGTGCAGGATTCGAGTCCTCCCAGAGCACAGGCAGCTACCAGTCCTATGCACCAAAAGCCACAATGCATCAAGCTCAGTGGCTCTGTAAAAATACATACCAACAGCTTTATATTTCTTAAGTATGAGAAACGTGGTTCCTAAAGTACAGTTACTTCCAAGTGCAACAAAGATGGAGAAACCTTTGGGGAGTTTCTTGGAGAACAATTACCATCAGAAAAGGAAATTGCTGGCAATTGTTTTAGCTGTTTGAGTACCAGCCTTCTCCCCAGCACAACAGATGCAGACACAGTAACCCTCTCCCAATACATGCATTTAACAGCCCTCCAGATACTGCATGTGACTGAGTTCCCACCACACGTGCCCTTGTACTGGGGAGTAGTGGTATGGGCTGTCCTGACGTTACACACGCAGGTTGCAAAATAGCTCCGTATTTTGGCAGACTCCAAAACCAACAAGATGTCTAAGCCCTGCAGATATTTTGTGCAACTGTTAATTAGGCTTCACTCTTATTTACTGCATTTGCCCACATGGTTTCTTTTGGTGCCAATTCTCTTCGGCTACCATCAAAGTGATAAAAGTGATACCGTTTTTTCCCTGCTACATGCAGACAGACACGCCAACACTTCCCATAGGGAAATGGACCAACAGCAAAACTCAGGTGAGCTACTGAAAGAGCTCAAAGAATCACACATGTTTCAGACATGGTACTTGCCAGGTCATCTGCAAGCCTTCCCTACACCCTGCTCTACAGTTGTGAGCCTGATCAAGCTTTAAAAAGTCCCCAGAGAAGCATCTCCACAGCTACGTTCATATTAGCATCAAGGAACTTGTTCTGGCATTCAGGCCAAGTTGTCCCCACAGAGAGAGGTTTAAGACAGGGTGGAAAACCAGCACCTAAAGCACCTGTCTTGTAGCATGCTTGTCATCTTTTTGTTTATCACTTGAAGGCACACAGCGAGGGGATCTGAGCTCACAGCAGATATTACAGTAACAGGTGTGATTATCAACAAGCGTGGTTGGGCCTGATACACCACCACAGCAAGGAAAACATATCCTTTATCTTCAGAGGGCTTCAAGTGATGATGGGAAATAGACTACACTACCACAAGAAAGACAACAGCCACTTGAAGAGTCCATGGGATGGGAGCAAGAAAAGCTAAAAACCACCCTTCTTCACATAAAGGGCTCCACTCAATACTCACTTTCAAAAACCACTTCCCCTCTACACTGACTCACTTGAGACTCAAAAGGAATACAAAATGTCTGTGGCACTACATGGCAGCGTAACATCCCTTCTCTCTCTGCCCGGTGCAAATGATAAAGCCAAACATCTCCTCACCATTTTCAGTTTTACAGGGGAGAAACTGGAGAGGGTGTGTTTCACTGGAGGATGCTCTGCTAATCCTTGCTATACATGACTGATAAGGGCAAAGGATTAGCATCACCACCTGCGCTGCCAGCAAGTGCAACATGGAAAATTGGATGCATATATGCAGTGTAGAGCCATTAGGAAGAAGTGCCTCCCCCTCTCCATATTGCAGTTCATAATTCCCTATGTCATGTCCGCTGCACTCCCCTTCAACACAGCCTCTATTTCTTGTCTCCTCTGCTGCCTGTTACTCCAAGTGCCATTTCCACTGCTGAAACACTCATGACGACAAGCAACACCCCTTTCCCATCTGCACTCCTGTAAAGCGTGTTACTCTCCTCAAAACCATCCAGGGCAGGTGGTGCATGCTGCAGAATGAGTAGAGAATTCAGCACCTTCTGCATCTTGCCCTTAGCAACATGGAGATGCCAGACGCCCCAGCTGTGAGAAGTCACTTTACCTCACATTTTGCCATCATTTGTCATACCAGAAAGACTTTATAAATACACAGGTGGGGGAAAGGGGCTGCTTCCATAAGCAAGAGAATGCAGCTTCCTCTGAGGTGGAACATAGCTGGTTAACAGGGCTCAGGAACATTATCTAATTGCTCAGGCTAGAAAGGGAAAAGCAATCTAAACTGATTTGAAGCTTCAGAGGGAATTAGGGAAGCAGAATATAATTACCTAAGTTGGCATTTGGCCAGAACTCATGGCAAGGAAAAAAAGTGGTCTTTAATGACCATGAACAATCAGCAACTTGGTTTTCCATTGCTTTCCAGAGCGGCACAGGCATGCATTTGATCTCATTCACACTATTATTGCTCCTTAAGAAGCTGCTTTGAGGTAAAGAAAGACATGCTGGATTTATAGCAACACAGCTGTTGATTACACCGTGACACGATGCTAGAGAGGCCAGAATGTCTCTAATCACTCAGGTGACCTCAAATTTGGGAATATGCAGACTTTCAGCCCTTGAATTTCATAATTTTTAAAATCATCCAGCAAATCTTCAATAAAGTAAGTACAGACTAACAACCAACTGCAGCCAATGGCTTTTCAGAATATTCCCTATCTGTCACCTCAAGACTTGCCACCAAGCACCCATGGAAAAACAACAGGTTTTCCACGGCCAGCTGCACAGATCTGTTTCCATGCAGCAGGACAGTGGCACTACCCTGGGCTTCTGCCCCAGCAGAAGGTCTTGGTGGCAAAGGGCCTGGCCAAACTCTGCATCCCCAAAGCATGCACTGGTACAGCTCTTAGCAGACCTGGTGTCACAGTGAGAACAGACCAGAAAAGCATGCATTATCAAGGCAAGAAAGCCTTCAATCTCATTAACTCTGGCATGCCTTTACTTTGAAGCTTCCCTGGTATTTTACAAGCTGTGAGAAGCAGTCAAGCCAAATCTGGTCTGTTTTAAAGGACAGCCAGATTCCCACTTAGGACTGAAAGAATACACAGCTGCCTGCAGCTCACATGAAATCCATATGTGAGACAGGTCATGGTTAAAACACCTCTTGTTAAAAAGCTGTCAGCAATGCCAGACTGGCCCTTTTCCACCTCCAACCTTGCAAGCATCTGTGAACAAGTAAAGACAAGGCTGATGCCCTTCTACTCCAGCCTACCCAGAAACAGAGGAAAAACCCAGCTCTGACAAGGTCTGAGCCTTGGCTATTCCTTCATAGATATGGCAGCAACAAGTTGAAGAGCACAGAAGACTCTAGAGAGCAAAGCCACTTCTTCTGTTCCCCTGGGAAGGGGGTTTGCCCCACAGCAGTCATTACCAGTCCTAACTTTGAGAGCTTTGACAGACACAAAAGACTGTCCCACAAAGGTGGGAACCAAGGCCACAGTCCCCATCATCCCTACAGGTCCTAGCCAAGTGCCTGTTTCCTATACAACTTATGGCCAGCCTTGCTCCATGAAAATAGCAAGGCCAGAGCTAATGCAAGGCAGCGTTTGGGCTGATCCAATTGCACTGACATTGATCCCCATGCTTTGCTTCAGCAACTGTGTCCACACAAACAACCCAGTGCAGGTGCTTTAGCCCATGGAAGTAAAGCAATGTATTTAAGTTACACTTGGCGTTAGTGCTATACCAGAAGGACTACAGGAGAACAGACAGGGCAAAACCATCTCTGCTATTCAGTACTAGTCACATAGCTTTGGCAACATTGCTGTTCACTTCTGAAGTAGAAGATGGAAGAGGTGAGACTAAAGGTAGCTTGGAGGGATAGGAAGGTCTGCCAGGAGGAATTAATTTCAACATTTTTAGTGCTTAACATAATTCAACAAAAAAGAAAGAATATCCAAGCCTTCACAGCATGAAAAATGTCATAAATTAAAATACTTAAAGCCATATACAAAAAAAGGAAACCATTAGCAGTAGGCTTTGCTCTCCACTCTGTCACACTTCAGTTCTTATTGCTGAAGAGGGCTGGTGGGAGACACTGGCATCTCCAGTCCACTGTAGACTGGTTGAAGCACCGGTCACAAACACTTGGAGAGTGTCTTGCACTGACCTTGGAAAAAGGTCCAGAGGAAGCCAATGATGGGTTTTCTGTCTCTAATACATATGGATCCAATTGCACCTTCCGCTGCAAAATTGTAACTTTCACTGCACTCGATGGGAATTACACCTATTTAATAGACGGGAGAATTGATTTTGTGATCTCAGGTGTCTGGGCCTGCAAGATTTCCAGCCCACATACTGTAGATAAAAATCCAGCAGCAAACCTCAAGATAATGAAGTCTTTGAGATTCTACAAACACTGCCTCACTGAGCAGAGCTCAGAGGTGGCTGGAGCTAAACGCAGTCACAAGCTTCTGCTAAATTACCTTGGGCCAGAAACGTTGCAGATCAGGACATTTCCAGACAGGCTAGGGACTAATGTCATGAGAATCGCTACCTAAGGGATATTTTTATCACTACTCCATTGCTCTTGGGCAAAATGCAAAGATTATGTGTACGCAGAGTTGAGCCTAAGCTTCACATCAGTTGTTTGACTTTACTCTGCAAGCTTTGCTTGTCACAGTGCAAATGCAACTATGTGTTTAAGGAGATCCTGTCACCAGACAGAGTGAGAAAGATAGCAGGAATAGCTGTCACCTGCTGAGATGCGGCTTTGCGGCTTAGCTGGTGTCGCATTGAGGACTGTGAAGTCCCTGACAGGAGCAACAAAGGTCACAGATATACATTTCACTAGTGGGTCTTAGCACCTTGATCTAAGCCCCCTTGGGAAATGGGAAGACTCCTCAGCTTTGTTCCCCTTTGTGCTCTCCTTGCTGAGCTTCTGAGCACAACTCGAGGGCAAGAGGCTGCTGCTGGAGCCAGCGGGTGCCTGGCAGCTGGGGGAGTTTGAGAGGGCATGACAGAGACCTGAGGCATGAGGATGAGAATTTACAGCTTTTCCCCCAGTCCATTTAATTGTTTCTGCAGCACAGGAAGCCTCACCATGTTGGAAGAGCACAAGGCACCATTTCCCTCCCACACCCCTGCAGCAGTGGGGAGGAGAAATTGGAGCCATGCTGAGTAACAGGCTGGGAGCTCAGCAGGGCTCACCTCGCATTGCCATCCCAGAGCAATGCCTGCTCCAGACCTAAAGTCTGCCCCAGAGTCCTAAAGATGGATTAAGAGTGTTCAAGTGAGATTTTGGCTTGCAATCCATGTTCCCCTCTCAGGACGCAGCCTCTGCTCTTCTCCTCCCTCGGGAGCACTCAACAAGCGTTACTGCATTCAATTCAGCATCCCTTCTCCATTAACAGTAACTCAATACCAGTGGACCCTGCGGTCCTGGGTGATTCATTGTTCCCGCTACACAGAAATTACATTGTTTAGCAGGCACACAGGCTACAAACTGCGTCATTGAGTTGGCTCTTGGCCATAGTGATGGTGGTCCACTAGGATGGAGAGCACAGACAGCTTCCAGGGAGTGGTCTCTGTTGATGCCCTGCTGCGGGTATCCAAAGACAGACAGCAGAAAGAGGTGCTGTGGCATTCTGTGGGAGCCCATGCCATGCCTGGAGAAAGGGAGGTGAGAGAAAAGGGAAATGGACACATAATCTCTTCTCTGGAGGGCATGCAGTTAGACTGGAGGGACGTGGTTCACTGCCCTCCTTACAACCTTATACAGGCTTCTCATTTGCAAAGAGACAGATGCTCGTGTCCCTGCAGACTGGTCAGCAGCTGCACAGGTAAGGGAACCAGGCACAGAGAGATTAAGGATTCTGACCAGGATGCTCAAGGAATCAGCAGTTCAGTACAGGAGGTCACTGTACACATTTGCTTCTATAGCTGAAGCACTGTTCAGCAATGTACGATGAGGAACAGCCTCTTTGGTGCTCATCCTTGCAATTTGTAACAGCCCAGTCAAGTGTCTACCAGCCTCCCACTAAGGGAATCACAGTATAGAAAACACCACCGCCCTCAGGGCCTCTTTTCTGTAAGATATCCAGCACATGTTAGTGTGGGCTGCTTGGTACATCCCCACTCTATGTTAACCATTCACTACAACTGCTCCTGCCACACAACACCCCAACAGCCTAGAAAAAGAGGTGCTGCAAGATGGAGAGGTTTACTCAACTTGCAAGCAACCTGATTCACTGCTGGAGAGATACAGCCCCTGAAGAGTAACACAAGGGAGGGAAGTGATGAGCAGGCAGAAGGAGACAGAAAGCCACCTTTGTGTTCATTAAAATAGTGTCTGCTAGTTCCTTCTTTGGCAGTGTTGGCATTTATGCTGTAAAACACTGCCTTGAGGCAGAAGCCAGCACTCCTGAAGCAACACTAGCATCCCTTTGAGATGCACAGTGCAACTGCCTTGTCCCCACAGGAGGCTGCAAGCACATCCTTGTCAGTTGCCTCTTCAGCTGCAGGTCTTTCACTTCCAAACTGCCCCAAAACATGGAGACCCTCAGCCTCCTAAAGCCCTGTCTTGCACCCTACAGCTCTGCAGACTGTCCTGCGTGCCAGGAAGGGCTGCAGGTTTGCACTGTCTGAAACACCCAGGTACAGGGAGGAAGGAAACAAGGGGAAGGGGCAGCTGGAGACACAGGACAACGCAGCAACCACTTTCTTGTTAACCTAATAATGCACATTACTGGCTGGATCTTTCAACAGGGAAGGCATAAGGTATCCCACGTAACTTCTTTAACAAAAAGTTTCAGGCTACTAAACATGCAACCTGCAATAGACTCCTGTTCATCACTTGAGCCAGACTCCTCAAAGCAAAGGTTGATCCTTGCACTTCAGCATGACTCACTTCTCCCTTTGCATGCTCCCTCCTTCCTCATATAACTAAACACATGTAGGCTGTTTTATGGTCTGTCTCACCCAAGTCAGTCCACTTGCCAGTGAAATGCATGCACGTGGGGGCAGAGCCCAGCAGCAGTTTAATGGTGTGTTGCAGTACCAAACACAACTTGAGCAGGGCAAGAGAAGGAGGAACATTAAATATGATTTCACATCAGACATTAAACTCCTTCTGCAGTCATTAAAAGAAAGAAAAATAAAATAGCCCAGAACAGAACATAAACCCATGGTTGTTTTTCTTTAAGAACCAGGCAAGCCAAAAGACTAGTGCAACACTGGATATTCACACCAGCACACTGAGAAAGACAGCATTTTGCCATTCACCTCTCATTGATGCTACCAAAGCACTCAGAGATGCTCCCATCAGTTCCCAAACCAGAGATTTCCTTCTGTATCCTGTGGTTTTGCCCCACATCACTGAATAAAGATGCTCACAGCTCTACTTCATGCAGCTGAAGAAAGACATAGCAAAAAAACAAACTAGCAGCTAAAGAAAAGGGCTCAGAGTGCCCTTGTGTACTCACTGGTGACAACAGTGCTGCTGGACAGACACTGTTGCACCAGTTCACTGGACAGACACTGTTGCACCATAAAAGACATGAGTTAGACATCCAGGGAAGGCAGCTTTTCAGTAGCTGGAAGGGACTAAGCACCCTCATGGGTGCCTTGGGAGGCCACCAGAACCAGCCAAGTCTGTAAAGGGCTTTCCCAGGGCACAATGACAAGAAGAAACTCCAGGCTCATCAGGCTGGAGACATACATGCTGCTTTCCTTCCTCCAGCACCTTCCCGTCTAATGCTGCTGGCTGCCAAGCCCAAATGAAACAGATAAATGAAGGTAGGGAGTAGGAAAAAAGGAACAGCCTTTCCAACTGTTTGGAGAGAATTAAGGTTTCTCTAGGAGAGGAAACATCAGGGAGCAGCATCAGACCTGCCTGGGGAAAAGCAAGCCTCTGCTCACTGGAGAGATGGCATTTTGTTCAAAGACCAAAGAGCAGTTAAAACTCAGTTCTGTGCCCTGTATCTAAGACAGAAATGGAGGTGGTATAAGGAGCAAGTTTCATCCTGTAGTGTGATAATTGTCTTGGTTTTCCTTGGATTGCATTTCTCAAACTTTTTCTTCCCTCCACCCTCCCAATCCCTTCCATAATTGAATCATGCCTTTTCTACAGATACAAGGGTGGTGAAAAAGCAGGAAAGCATCTAAGCTGGGAGTCTGAAAGCTTCAGCTCCCTGCAATGCACAGGGAGCAGAGAGACAGCTTTAAATCCACTGCAGCTATATGGGCTAGAGCACATCTGCCTGGCAAAACTCTCCATTTGGTCCCCTTCATTTCCCACACAAACTTGCCCTTAATGCACAGGGGAGAATGGAAGAGTTCCCATCACTGTCCTTTCCTGGCTTGTGGGAAGCCAGTGTTTCAGCCACAGTCCAAGCTGCACAGATGACCACAACACAGAGCGTTTCCACACTGACTCCAATTTACTGCTACACTTGATCTGTGATCTGAGATATAAACTGCTGCTCATGCCAAGGAGAGCTACCAGGGTGTGCTGGTTTTGGCTTGGGTAGAGTTAATTTTCTTCATAGGAGGTAGTATGGAGCTGGATGTTCAAAGGGAGGATCCTCTCTACACATCACACAACTGATGCTAGAGAAAGTGGGTCACACTGATCACACAACAGGCTGAAACAGGAAACCCTAGTCACCCACGAATTTTGGAAGTAATCATGGACTGGCAACATAAGGAGAATTATATATAGCCCAATAAGCCCATGACAGCTCAGGCCACCAAGGAAGACATACAACATATAGATGGGCTCATGATCAAGGGGTGGACATGACCATAGACACTATTGCACAGGTTACCCATGCATGTGAAACATGTTTGCAGTCACCCAAGCCATGTGGTAAAAGCCTCTCTGGTATGTAGGACAATGGCTGAAATATAAATGTAGGGAGGCCTGACTGATTGATTATATCACACTCCCACAAACCTGCCAAGGCAAGCACTGCATGCTTACAATGGTGGAAGCAACCACCAGATGGCTGGAAAAATACTTTATACCCAAAGTCATAGGCTAAATGAACTCAATGGGCATTCTGTGGATGTATTACTGATATGTCACAGGGGTGGTCCATATGCTAAGGGAATGACATATGTGTATTATATCAAGGGATGGGAAGGGTGGTGGCAGGTATTGAGGATTTATTAGATAGCGTGAAACCTGAGGTATGGAACAAGGGGTGGAGAATGTGCTGGTCTGGGCTAGGGTAGAGTTAATTTTCTTTGTAGGAGCTGGCATAGGGCTATGCTTTGGATTTGTGCTGGAAACAGTGTTGATTACTCAGGGATGTTTTTGTTACTGGTGAGCAGCTCTTACACAGCGTCAAGACCTTTTCTACCTCTCACATCACCCAAGTGAGGAAGCTGAGGGTGGCACAAGAAGTTG
>JANHGB010039943.1:94685-125800 GCA_026283785.1 Coracopsis vasa | reverse complement strand
CAAGACTTTCTAGATTGGTTTTGTAATGGGAAGGTAATGCAAAAGTTAACAGACAAAAACTGCATTTCAGACCTTTTCTGAAATCTTCCCTTTGACCAAGTTTTCACTATTATGCCTGCTCTGTAAATAATAAGCCTAACAACTTTGATAAATAGATAGTTCTGCAATACACCCGTGATGCTGGTGGTAGCATGTTCACATCCTGTGAACTGAGCTCACCTTTTCCTGGGGTGTTCCAGTCAGTATGCTTCATGTTGTAAAGTTGTGGATGGAATTTATAGCTAAACTCAAGGGTAGCTGTAAGTATTTACATGCTTAAGGTCTTACATTGTAATAGTCACAGAGCATCTTTAGGATGAAGATCTCAACTTTTTGATAGCATCATATGTTCCAGGGACTGATTGGCACAAAAGACAGTGTTAAACCATGCTGTAAAGTGTAATTATACAAAATCTATTAGAAAAATCATCGACATTGGAAGATTTTAAAATTTATTTTAAAATGTAAATCTTCTTTAAAAATCTTATTTTAAAAAGAATCTTCTATACATCAGATGCTGCATAGTGGTGACCAGTTCTTGACTTATGCAAATTAAGCAACTACCTTTTTTGCTAGGTTGTGTTCTTTTAAGTGTGAACTCCTTAAGTTGAAGGCTAGAAAACCTTAATTAAAGTTAAGGTAGAAGACCTGGTGGACAAGATTTCTTATGTGTGGGACAGATGTAAACATCAGGATCTTCTTTGCATCTGCAGTCTAAGAAACAACAAAAGCGTAGTAAGACTTGCTTGTGCTGTGATTATAAGACCACTGCTCTACTGCTTGTTATGCTGCTTGCACAACAGCATCAGTAGAGTTCAACACAACTAATGATAGAAGTTTGAACATCTTAATTTTAAACATGAAATCTTTCTGCACCTGATGAAACAGCAAGCTTTTTATTGGCTCAGGAAGATACTGTTTTCTTTTTTGCCTTGAAAATTGGCAGGTGAACATATTCAGAGGAACACTTTTTAATGAAAATAAAGCAACAATGGTGTTACTGTAAATACATATTAATGTTTTTGTTCATAACAGTAGTAGCTGTTGAGAGAGCAGTCATAAGGTTGGTATAAATGGCCTTTGAGTTAGAAAACATTTTAATTGATTATTCTGGGTTTTAATATTAGAACCTGGGCCTTTTTGTCTGACTAATGTGATGAATGAAGAATCAAAGTGGAGGAGGACTCTAGTGAGATGGTGCTGGTTGTCCTGCTGGCCTTAGTCTGCTGTGCTTGAAACAAACCAAAGGTGAAAGTGATAGTTTTGTCTAGAAGACTTGGTAATTTCTTCACATGTTCTTTTCTGAAATCTTCTGAGTTTAAGTCATTATTAATTTCTTCATGAAGTTCCTTGTAGTGTTGATAATCTTCAGCTACCTCATCGAGTAATAAAAAAGTCTGATTTTATTGTAGCTGAAAAGAATCCCTAAAACTTTGCAGGCAGTGAATATTATACTGGTGTGAGGTCCTAGTTTTGCTATATTAAGTCTGGACCTCTTCCAGAAAGACATAACTGATGGAGTACTGATTTCAGAGCTAGAAGATTGTGAGCTGTCAGTTAAGCACAAATAATCTGCTACGAACCTGATTCCTTGCTGAGGCAGATGTGAAATGCTGCATTCTAAAATGCTGGTGGCCATCTTCCATTTCTTCTCCATTACTCTGTACTGTTTTCTGTTTCACTTGTGGCTGCTATTAGGTTGGCTTTCTGTTTTGTTTTGAAGTGTCTCACAATGTAACAATGTCAGGATGGATCAGTATTAAGTGCTTGGATCCAGTCAGTACATGAAGGTTGAGAGTCTTCTGTGGCTAGAATGGGTAGAGGTGAAAGAGTTCTCTCTCTTTACAGGTATCTGTTGCAGGTCCAGGTTGCTTGGCATGCAGAAAATATTTTGTTAAATCTTAATCCTGGCGATTTAATCGAAGTGGGAGAGAGCTTGAATTTCACTGTTAATGCTTGTCTAGCTAGGTATTGTAATCTGCCTCTTCTGACTGCTTATGAGTAACTTTTGCTTTTTACTTTAAGAAGCTGCAGTGGAGCCAAGTGGAAAAATTGCAGACCTAAGAGGGAAGAAGACTGGACCTGCTGCCAACTTCATCGAGTTGTTGGAGCAGCTCTTGGATGTCAAAACAAAACCTGTTCTAATGGCAAAATCATAGGGTCTAAGTAGCTACTTTATCATGAAGCAGTTTGGAGAGCAGTATAGACATAAAGCTGACTTAGTTCTCATTAAAAAGTTGAGTAAGCAAGCCATTGAGACTGGCGCTAATCCTGCCACCCTTTAGGATGAAATTTGCATGGTTAAAATGTAATTTTACAGAAAAAAAACATTGCTTCTCATTGTAGGGTAAATGAGGTTGGAATAGGTCCAGTTAGAAATGAGCAAGTCCTTCACCCAGGGGTAGGGGAAAGCCTGGTTAGGAGAATCTGATATAGGATTATTTTTAAAAGTGTGGTAATGTTTCTGTGGATTCTTGAGGCTTTGAGTTTTGAGAGAACTCTTGATTCTCAAGAGCAGTTAATTTTGGACTTTTATCAAATCACAAGGACCATTTTTTTCCTGTAATGCTGAATGCAACATAGCATCTTTTTGTGATGATGCCAAGTGTTATTAGGCTCAGGGCAGATCATCTTAGCTTAGTGTTCCAGCAGGTCCCTCAACAGCAGCCATGCCTAACTTTCTTGCAGTGTCAAGACTATTTCCTGCTTCTCTCTACTGAACTGGAGCAGGATATGAGCAGCTCAAGTGACCTGTATGGTAGCATCTGTTGCAGGTGAAGTTGTCTCATGATAAATCCCCAAATAGTAATTGAGCTTCAGGTTGTACTTCTCAGGCTGTGCGAAAGTCTATTTTATGTCATGAATCCTGGAGGAATTTAGCAAAGGAGTTGTCAGTCAAGGGCACTCTTCTGCTTTTTCAACATCAAGAAGTACCGGAGATGAAGATGTCTCATTTGGTGCTTTGGTGGATTTCTTGTTAGGCAATAAATCTAAAGTAATAAGTACTTAAATTTGTGTGCTTAGTTCTAAAGCTTCCACCTTGCCTACTCTGTATTGCTTTTGTGTAATGAGTAGGAAATTCTGGTGACTTGTTGAGAGACGCAAAGCTGTATTGAGACATCTGAGAACAGATGAAAATATTTTACTTCCCCATCATAGATCTACAGCGTATTGAAACAAAAAGTAATAAACTGCATGTGAAACATGGTATGTTAATCTGTAACATAAGAAAGTTTAGATCTCTATCTTTAAGTTTGAGTACTTTTTTCCCTGTGACACAGTACAGCAGAACTTTCCCGTAAGTAGTGCTAAATACTTTAGCTGTTCTCTGAAGGGAAGCTCCAGATATTTGGCTACTTGCAGGGTCATGGGCATAGGGCAGCTGTTACAAACATTAATACACAATAAAATCTGTTTCTTGTTGCTAATTCTAAGCAAGGACTCAAATGCTTATGCTGCTTCTGCAGAAATGCTGTCCTCTTTGTATTGCTTAGTGGATGTGATGATTGTGTGATATGAAGTAGAAAATTCAAAGATAGGGAAAAAGATACCCAAGCCCACACCAGAATAGGCCCAGCATTCATGGAAGCCAGTGTTCTGAGAGGAGAATTCAAGAAAAACAACTTGGTGAGAGAGTCTTGTGATACCACTTACTTTTAATGCCAAATTCTTAAGATTACTCTAGGCTAGATTCTTTTTTCTCCCATTTTAAACAGGACCTAATATGCTGTTTGTCTTTGGACCTTTATGCTCTTAAGCATCAGAATAGTATCTAGTATCTTTTTCCTTCCCCTGATGAACATTCCTTATTGTACAGGTATGGGCCCTCTTAACTACCTTAACTTAGACTTTATGTGGATATCTTTGTATTTTGTTTCTGGGTTTTTTTTGTGTAATACTCTAGAAATCATATTTCTTAGGAGTGATCACTCTTCTTCTGAATAGTAGCAGTAGAAATATTAAGTTTATCTCTTTCTTGGCACAGCTGAACGACGCAAGAAGCCCTGAATTTTGTCTACAAACTGGCAGGCTCCATTGCATGCATCAACTTGTGGATCACACTTAGGTTTGTTAGCAAAAACAGAGGCTGAGTTCTACAGTGACAGCTCTTCTGCAGAATTCCTGGTTTGTTTATTTGTATTCTTATGGTGTGCGTTGTTGCTGAGTAAGGCTTCCCATCTGCCGCTGGCAAGCAGGAGGGGTTTTCAATGCTAGCATGAGCAGTATTAAATGTGCAGTTCTGAATTATTTTTTAGTCTTGTAATGAAAATGTTATTCTTACACTTAAATTTGGATTGATTTCTTGGAAACTTTGATGAGAAAATTAAGCTTCTAATTTGATTTTTCTTATCCATATGTTGGTGCAGTTTCTGGCTTTTCTTGTTCCTCATCAGTTTGTCTCAAAGAGCTTCAGAAAGGGGTTTAGGTATGCCTTTCTGCAGATACATTTCTGCAGCATTGGGATAACTAAACACAAAGAAAGCTGTTTGCCCAGGGATGCACATTCTGATTGCTGTGTGATTTGTTTAGGATCCATCTCTTTGTAAAACCTCAAGTATCCTATGAACTGAGGCACTGCTTGTCTTTGTTGGTTGTGTGGTTGTCATACAGTAGACACTAGTTGCTACAGTGAATGGAGAAATGGCTGTATTCCAGGAGATACTAGTAAGAGAATGATGGTAACCTTGCAACTTGTTCCCATCTGATCTTCAAATATTTCATTATTCATTGGGTGACTTATCCCATCACTTAGTTTTCAGGTTGTGGCTTCCAAATATCTTGCCTTCTGTGAAAGACTGCTACCTTTAAGATAACTTCTTTCAGACAGAATACTTTCCCTCTAAATCTGTCAAAGTAAAACACAGGCTGTATTGCTGTGACACTATCTCCTGGGACGTTGTCTATTTCTGCATCCATTGGGAGGCCATAAGGCCCATTTCCTTGAAGGAGATTAGTGTTTGAGGCTTGGGTTGCCCACTTATTTGAGGTGCTTTTTCAGGTCTTCATAATTTAGGGTTGGGGTCAACAACTGATGTGTTTTTTCTTTTTCTATTTTTCTTTTTTCTGTTCCCCTCATATAGTTAAGGCTGTATTAAAATGGGAAGGGTATTTCACATCTCACTCTGTCTGCTATCTTGTAGTGTTCCTTTACAAGGAAATGCATATTTAAAACATTACTCTTACAATAGTCTTCTTACTGGAGAGTAAGCTGGTGTAATGATACGAATCCCCAGTTGTAATGGGCACTGGCATTTGCCTAGTGATGCAAGTTTAGCTTGTTTGTGCTTCATTGTTCACCCTCTAATGTTTTGTATCGTAGTTCACACACAGGTACCAGCTTCTCTCATGGTGATTTTCCTTTATTTTGCTTAGTCAGCAGTACTAGCAGATGCTGGCTGTGTAAAATGCATGGAGAGTTCAAGTTAACTGGAATTGTTTTTCTTGTTTCACTTCTAATCTATATCATGCTGCTGGAGCCATATTAGGAGTTTTCTTGAGGACTTCATTTGTTCTGACTATTTTTCTCTTGTCCAAAGCAGCAGCAGTTAACTGCTGCTAGTACTGGTCACTCTGTATAGACACATGGTTTGTGGCTTTGAACATGCTTACCTGTTGCTAAGCAACTTGGAGAAATCCCAAATGGCACTTAATTAAACAATCCTATTAACTATTGACCAGACCTTTAATGTCTACCAAAAATTGCCATTTGCCAGCTTTATAATGTGATGTGCTCAGATATAGACACCTTTCATGTGACCTTCTCTGGTTGTTTCTTAAGTTTTCAAAAAGCTTTGTTGTGTTAAGGAATTCATGGATACGAGAACGAGGGGGTAGTGTTGTGTGAGAAATTTTACACCCTGGTTTAGGGGGAAAAAATATCTTCTTCCAGGTAACACATCAGTGGTACTTTCAGAGTTGCTTTACTGTAGTGAGAAATGAAAGATCTGAATTGTATTTTGTAGAAATTAAGATGGCAGAGAGCAAAGACATAAGGATAATGTTGGAAACAAACCATGGCCTGTTTAAAATATGCTTCAGTGTAAATATTAACTTTGTCTTTCTGTTAGTACTAAGAATTTTCTTGGCAGAAGTTGTCAAAAATTGCCACACGCTTTAGGAAGTGAATTTTGGGATTTTCTGACCTGTTTTGTTTCAATGGGGTCTGGTCCTCTGGCTTGTTAAATCAGGCTGTGGGGGTTCTGCAGTCACTAGTTGTTCTGGGAGCCTCAATGTGATGTGATGTAGAGAGCCTTTTGTTGTGTAGGAAGTCTGGTAAAAACAAGGTTCAGACTAAATGCCTTGTCTGTTTTAAAAATGATGTGAGACGTCAATGGTTAGTTCACTTTACTGTGCAGCAGTGTGGTGATTAAAATACTAACCAATGCTGGCTGTTAGGTGTTCTGTGTGTATTCCTTTTCTGAATACTAATATGCTAATAGGTTCTTAGGGCCCTGAATCTGGATTTGCTAATACAGAATTTACATAAATGGCTCTAATTTACATAACCAGACTTTAGAAATTCAGTGCCCAGCACTGATTTTCTGCCAAGTAGGAGCATTGTAACAGATGGTGGAATTTTCCACCAGCCAGGTGATAACCACTGTAAAGGAGGTATTTGTCTTCCCTTAAGTCTCTTGGCTTAAAAGGGATGTTACAGAATTACTCTAGTGTATTTGTTATAATTTGATTTATCCAATTTGTTTTACATATATGGAGTAATAGAAATACATATTTATAAATGAATCTTAAATAGTCTAATTTTCAGCGTTTCCTGTCAATTTTCACCCTTTCATCATTACCTCAAATGACATGAAAATGTGTGGATAAGCTTCTGTCAGGAGCAATGCAGTGACAGTTCAAGCATTTGGTACTATTATGCTCTATGCAGTAGAAGTGCAGTATAAAATATTCACAGTTATTCTTAGGTCAAGGAGTTGTGGAGTAATAAATTGCTTCTCAGTGGTAGGGAGCAAATATTCTCTCTGGAGATGCTTGGCTGCTATCATTCAGGTTGTGCTGGCTGGAGAACAGGAACAGATGGCAACTGGCAATGTAGCAGCAGGTGCAGCAGGAGTAAAACCAGATTGTTGTCCTCTGATTAGGTCATGTAAAGGTTTTTCTCCATTTCTTTTCAGGTCTGCTTAGTGAAAACTAGAAACTTTCCTGTTCCTCTTTTCATCTTAAGAGTGAGTTCTGATAAATTTGTCACCCTTATCAATAGTGAAGTCCTTTGATTATTTTATTAGTGTGTAAATATGACAGACATAAGCAGCACCAGACACTTCACTTTTAGTCTTCAGTACAGCATTGGGAAACCTCAAAACAGCACTGAAGATGATGTGCTAGTGGAATAATAGAGGTGAGGATTCTTTCACTGAAGGGAAATCTGGAAGCGCTTTTGGTGAATGAGCTGCTGAGCTTTAAGTGCTGCAGGTAACAGTTTACCATTATGTGAGGATGTCAAGTTCTGTACATTCGTATTCTAAAAGTAATTGAAAATAATTCTCAAAACAGCTTGGTGCAGCACTGAGCAGAATTGAGTGGAAGACCTGACTATTGACATCTATAGGAATAAGCTGTAGTTGCAGGGGAAACTAGTCTTTGGAAAGAAATTAAATGTATCCCCTGCACCTTCCTTGCTCCCCACTTCCCATCCCTCAAAAAAACGCCAACCTCCAAGCCCCAAACAGTCAGAAAAGTAAGCAAGCAAGTATGTATGCTCTTCTGTGTAGTGCTCTTGTTGTACTCTGAATGGTGGTCTTGGGGGATATGGTAGGTCTGGCTTTCTAGCTGTAGACTCAAAACACAGAGGCAAGTCTAGCTGTTGTAGAGCAGTTAAGTTTTACAGTGTCAGTTAAGCTGACTGGATCTAAACATACAGGTCTTGCCTGTTTGCCACTTCTGCTGCTTTAGGGTCATCCTGCCCATTGTGATGATTGAGCTTCACAAACGCTTGACAGGAAACAAAGTTAAATGAGGAAGTTGGCAGTGGTACCCACAACTTACCCTTACTTTGCCTGTGGTGTATTTTCTTACCATCTGATAATATTTTGTGGGGATCTAATTTAGCATGCGCTGGAAAGCAAACAAGTTCATATCCTTGAGGTTTTTGTTCAGACTGTGCTTGTTCTT
Organism: Coracopsis vasa; assembly: GCA_026283785.1. Lineage (NCBI taxonomy): Eukaryota > Metazoa > Chordata > Aves > Psittaciformes > Psittacidae > Coracopsis > Coracopsis vasa. The sequence goes on along the minus strand of JANHGB010039943.1, from coordinate 117,628 downwards.
GAACATACATATCTCTAATACATTATGCTTACAATTCCAGAGGCTTCTTTTTTGAACCTTAAGCTGCATACCTCCCAGGGTAGAAATTTGTGTACTGTATCTCCAGCTAAGCTGGATGCAGTGCATGCTGACCGTTGCTGGGAGTCTGGGTGTGATCACTTCCTCAAATATGTTTTGCCAGTATGGTTAAACATTGTCTTGTGATTACAGTATGTTGGGTGTTAAGCCGCAGTTTGAGATGTAAGGAATTTGCCAGGTGTATTTGGACTTGGCTTTGTCCAAATGACCAGTTTTCCATGGAGTCTTTTTTTTAATATATATGATGTTCTGTTTGGGGTTTGAAGCTTCTGCTTTGCATTCCTTGTACATCCAGCAGCATGGTTGTAGCTTTCTTTGCAGGCCTATATATGGTGTGCATTTGAAACTGTCAGTGTAGTAACACTAAGCCAGTAGTTCACCTCTGTCTTTTGAAGCTATAGTCTGTTGTCAGTTCTTAGCATTTAAAGGACTACTCTGAAATTCAGCAAATGTGATGAAAGTGTCAAGCAAGAGCCTTGGATGAACTGGGATGAGGCTTAGTTCAAGGGAGAGACAGACTGTTTTTCTTTCCCACTTACTTTGTTTAGATGATAGTTGTGGGCAACTCTGTTTACCCAGATACACGATGCTCTTATGTATAGTGGTGAGAAAGCTTGTCCCAATGTAACTGCCTAGGAATGAATCCATTTAGTTGGACTTCTTTTTTTTGGTTGACGCTGCCACTTCTTGGAGCTATTTATAGTTGTGCAGTCTTGGATATGAAAGGAGGTCAGTAAATGATGACTCCTGAATTGTTTTGCTGAGTTAGTAGTGTATTAGTTTAGATTTGCATAACACACCTGAAGTATGTGCATATTGACTTTGAAAGCCATGTGTTTGGGAAGAAGGAATTGGAGGTCAGTAACAGGGAGAAAGTTCTTCGAGCTGCTACATGTGGCCTTTTAATACCCTTTTGGTTAAGGTCGGCTTGACTTAGTGCAGATAGCACTTTCCTAGGTCTTTACTGTCAGTGCTACAGGGCCTGAATAGTTGCAGGAAAGTTAGTGCTGGTGTATTATCTGTGGTACATCAACAGCAAAACTAAGCAGGTGTTCTGCTACCTCTTGGTATAATTGAGTATGAAGCAGAAAATCTACTTTTGTTTCTCTATTAGGTAGCAACAGTATGGCCTGATTTCAGTGTGTTTCCCTACCAGTTTGAACCTATTTTATGAGTTTAAACAGTGTGTCTGATCATTTGAAAGCAAGGAAACACTGGAATGTGCTTTAGTTTTGACTGTCCGGGACTGAAGATGCACACATTGTGTAATCCACCTGCAAAGACTTCCCTTTTGTAACTTAGATCTGTGGAAATCAGGTAGAAGATAGCTAGATAACTTTGTCTCTGGCCTAGGTATTGGTGGTGCTGTTCATTTGACTGGTTGTCTGGATTTAAATAAGAGATGACTTGCTGAGTTTAGAAGTAAGAGAAGAGCAGCATGTATTTGTTTGTAGCATAGTAATTTTAATATAATCTGATAGTTCTCGACAGTGTTTGCTACTGTCAAGCAAGGAGTGCTGCACTCCTGATAAAAATAGATTGGACTCATTCTGACCTTTTAAAAATGCCCCTAATACACCAGCACAGGCTTTGCCTTAGAACATCTGACTTTTAATTCTGATTGCGAAGTCAAGTGAGGTAAGTAGAACTTGGATCAACTGTAAATGACTTAGCCACTTAGCAAATCCTCTTGAAGAACCATACTTGCTTGCCGCCTGCTTTACTGAGGGTGTGTAGGATGATTAAATGCTGGCATGTTGGGGTAACCTTCCTCACCCATGCAGCCTCCCACCACTGGTTTGATACCCAGCAGTCTTCTTCTCAGCACTGAAGACTGATGACTCTGAAAACACACTGGTTAAATTGTTTACTCTGGTAGAACCACTGATGGGTTTTGGTGTGTGCTCTCCACTGTGATTATGTGGCTTATGCTATCAGTATGTGATCAACAATGTGAAATGCTTGTGTTTTATGGAGCTTTTGATTCTTCCACAGTTTTCAGTTGACCAAAGAAATGGTGATGGAGAAGCCAAGTCCCCTGCTGGTCGGGCGGGAGTTCGTGAGGCAGTACTATACTCTGCTGAACCAAGCACCTGACTACTTGCACAGGTAAAGCTCTGCTTCACTTTGAGCTAGCTTTCTGTGTGAATGCTTTAGTTTGTATGTTAAAATTGGTGAATAAGCTTATTACCATGTCTTAGCTTGCTGAGTATCTGTGTTCTGGTTGTTAGTGGAATTAAATCAAAAGTGTATTGCTTGCTACTTCTAATTGTATGGCTGTATTTCAATAATTCAGATAGAAAATATGTGTGAGAGTATTATTCATAGTGCACTCTAATGTAGAGGCTCAATGTTCTTGCATAACAAAGCTTAGCGTTAAAGTATTTCTTTCTAACAGGTTTTATGGAAAGAACTCTTCCTATGTCCATGGTGGCTTGGATTCCAATGGAAAACCAGCTGATGCAGTCTATGGGCAATCTGTAAGTACTTCTAGAAAGCCTTGCTGTTCTTTCGTTCTGGTTTTGTCACCTTTGTAGTTAAGAGGAGACACATCCACCTGTGATTCATACCTCTTTGTCCAAGTGCTTTCTGTTAAAAATAAGGAGGGAATTGTCAACTCTAAACAGCGTTAGGCAAGATTTGCTTCTTTTATTGAAATTGATAATGTAAAATTGCTTGCAAAGCAGACTTAAAGAGCGTGCTGCAAAGCTTTTTCTCTAGAGTTGGAATATTCTGAAACAATGGTATTATTTTCTTTGAAAGCTGCTAATTTATCAGAAATGGCTTCTGCATTTCAACCTGTATGGCATTCTTTCATAGGATATCCACAAGAAGGTGCTGTCATTAAACTTCAAGGATTGCCACACGAAGATCCGTCATGTGGATGCCCATGCTACTCTCAATGATGGTGTTGTAGTCCAGGTGATGGGAGAGCTCTCCAACAACATGCAGCCTGTGCGCAGATTCATGCAAACATTTGTACTTGCACCTGAGGTATGCTGTAGTGAGTGCTAGTGCTATTATAGTGCTTCTAATACCATGTCAAGATTGAGACCTTTCTGGTTCTGTGTTAGAATTCAGGGTTAGACTTAGACAACTTTTTTGAACAAAACAGATCACATATTTGAAAATGATAGAAAAAAGGAGTATTGCAAGATCACTTATTTCTCAGTTTTACTCGAAGCTAAGAATTGATACTTTAGACCCCAGAAGGTTCTTGCTCCTGCCTTTTCAGTGTTGTGAGCTATCAGAATTAGAAGCACTAATACATTATTGCAGTTGATGTAATTGAACTGATTCCTACTTTGATTTGCTTCTAGGGTTCTGTTGCAAACAAGTTTTATGTCCACAATGATATCTTCCGCTACCAAGACGAGGTTTTTGGTGACTCTGACACTGAACCTCCAGAGGGTAAGTAGGAAGAATTGTTGGATTGTTCTACTGGTATTTGTTTCTGGGTCTCTATCAACATTCACACACCAGTGGAAATCTTCCTGCTGGAGAAGGCAGATCAGCATTAAGCTTCATGTTTTTCTAAGCTTTTTCCTTACTCTACAAGGAGTTGTGACATGCTGATGATTATTTTTCTGGCATATTTTGTTTCTATTAAAGGAACCGTAAGACTTATTTTAGCAGTTGCAGTCAGATCTGTAGGCTATAAATCTGCTTCTCTGAAGTGTTTGGAACATGGTGTTTGACCATGGTCAAAACTGAGTAACTGAAATGACAGCAGAAGTATGAGAAAATGTTTGTTCCATGTCATGTCTAATAGTGCTTCCAACGACCTCTTTGTCTTTCACCTGCATGTTGTGGAAAATGCCTTGCATTTGAACCAAGTACTAAAGGTGTGTGTGGCTTTTGGTTTTTTCCTTTTCTAACTTCATCTAGAATCAGAGGAAGAAGGGGAGGAACCTGAGGAAAGACAGCAGACACCTGAGGCTGTTCCTGATGATACTGGTGCTTATTATGAGCAGGCTGTCAGGTAATATCTTGTTCTGAAATCAGGTGTTGTGTAAGACAGAGTGTTTGTAGAACAGGTCAAAGGAATTTATTGCTACTTTCAATTTTCCTTTTTTACAGTCCAGAGATTTCTGCTTAGTGGCCAGCTGAAACCAAAGTGCTATTAGGCTGATCATGGAGATTTGAGATTTGTAGTAGACATACTGTTTTTGCTGCTCTCTAGTATAAAAATGAGGAGCTTGCATCCCTGTACAGTGTGGCCTTACTTAGACAGATTATCTTTGTTCTTCCTCTTGAATGCAATGTGCCTGACTTCTGTACTAGGCAAGTAGCATGTGTTACCACCCAGTACTAGAATCAATAGAATGCCACCTCTTTTTTTCCTTTTGTGGTGCTGTATAATAGCAATGATATTGAGGAACACCTGGAAGAGACTGCTGCAGAGGCAGAGCCTGAGCCAGAGCCAGAACCTGAGCAGGAAGCTGAACCAGAGGTGCAGGAAGAAAAATCTGAGCCAGTATTAGAGGAGTCGGCTCAAGAAGAGACTGTGGAAAAAAGTCCTTCTCCAGCTCCTGCTGATCCAGCTCCTGCAGTGCAAGAGGACTCCAGGGTAATGACAGTGGGTGGCTCTTTACTATGACGTGGTAGTTTCATCAGTATACTTGACACTCCTGTTGTTTTGCAGAGCATGATCTGCTTTCTGGCAAGAGGGAAAATAGCTTGAATTAGAAGTGTTTAAATGCTCTGTATTTCCCCCCTCACCACAAGCCCACATTATTCTTCTCATGACCACTTACCTCCTGTCCCTTAGTTCCTATACAGTAACAGGTAGTTAAAATTGTGGCTAGTAGCTAGTTGATTAGAATACCAGGAGCTAAGGTAAAGCTTTGTGTATTTGGTGTGTATGGGAACTGTGGCAACAGTCAGAGGCTCAGATTCTTTGTAAACAGAGCTTCTGAAATCCTCAGCAGACTGCAACCAACATGCTGAATTGGGAAAAGGGATGAAATGCAGCTTTATTTCTACCTGGGGATTTTTGTCACTATTCAGTGTTAAAGGAGACAAAAGTGGACAAATTAGTGCACAAGAAACCAACACTTTGGTTAGTCTTGATGTGATACTTGTTCTTATGGTCCTATTTTAACTCCTTGTAGAATTTAGATACAGAGTGGAACTAAGTCTTCTGAATTTAAATGACTTAAGTTGTGGGGAAACTGCTAGTGGCTGGAGCCTAAGTTTCAAGGACAGGTTAAAATTTGTTACTGTCATTCTGTCTGTTAGCTGTACTATCAGGAATATATTTCAGAAGGATAAAAACATCTGGAGTTGAGTTACAATCTTCTCTTCTTTTTAAGACTTTCTCCTGGGCATTGGTAACGAGTAAGAACCTCCCTCCCAGTGGAGCTGTTCCGGTATCTGGAATACCACCTCATGTTGTGAAAGTACCAGTCTCGCAGGTAGGAATCCAGCACTTGGAGAAGTAAAAGTGCTAAGCTGGCTGACGGTAAACTAAGGTGGGGAAAACCGTAGTGAAATCTACTTGCTTATGATTTAAATTTGAAATTCAGTGTTTCCTGATAGACTTCAAACTAATGTTATTCCTTGGCTTTTGTGTTGAGGAGGAATTGTTTCTCATGGAGACAGGGAATGTCCATGTGAGCACTGAGTATCTGCCATCTAAAATGATTGCACTCTTTTAACAAAAGAGGCAAATTTTTCTTTCCTGCCTGTTACTGTCTCTTTGTGAATGAGGTTTTGTCATAAATGAGTTTGTGCAACACAGTCTGTGTACCTGCCTCTGCACTCTGGGCAGACACTATTTATTGTACATAACTCTGAGTGGGGTGACTCTGAAACTGTTTAGTTCAGGTGGCATGTTTGCTGTTTGTGTGTAAGCCAACATGCATTTTAGTCACAGGTGGAAAGAACTATGTGTTTTCCTGTATTTTCAATTTATTTTAACAACTTGATGGTGGGCTGTTAAAAACTGAACTCTACCATTGTCTGATACAGCCCCGCCCTGAGGCGAAGCCTGAATCTCAGACCCCACCTCAGAGACCTCAGAGGGATCAGCGAGTGAGGGAGCAGCGAACAAGCATCCCACCACAGAGGGGTCCTAGACCAAGTAAGAGACACTAGAAGGAGTAATCTTTTTTGCTATTTGATGGTTTTGGGGAAGCAATATTGTGATTAAAGCTTTTAAAATCTCATTAATTCTGTGTGTAAGTGAATGATTTCTACTACTTTTGTGAGTATGATTATCTTGGTCTGAATGTCTAGCAAGCTTTAAACCTGAATTTCACTAGCATTCAATCAAAGTATCTAGGTTTCTACTCAAGTGTTTGGCTTCAGGTGATAAAAAACGAGCAGTTACAAACTTGCTAGTATAAAATGCTTATTTTTAATATAGGAATGGATAAATACAGTGTGAATTCTGATTTTTATAAGCTACTAATTCTGACCATGGCTTGATTTTTGTTTGTTGTGGTGACTGGCTTTTCTTAAACAAGTTTTACTTTTCTGTTCAAGTTCGTGAGGGTGAACAAGGTGATGTGGAAACCAGACGGATTGTGAGATACCCAGACAGTCATCAGCTGTTTGTTGGGAACCTTCCCCATGATGTGGATAAATCTGAACTTAAAGACTTTTTCCAAAGTAAGTTAGTTTCTTTGCTGTGTCTCAGGGTATGGGGGTTATAGCCATCAGTGTGGTCAACAGAGCATTCTAATGTATGACCCAAGAACTTGGCTTTTCTCTTGCAGGCTATGGCAATGTTGTTGAACTCCGCATCAACAGTGGTGGAAAGCTCCCCAATTTTGGGTTTGTGGTGTTTGATGATCCTGAACCAGTTCAGAAGATCCTTAGCAGCAGGGTAAATAAAATTCTAGTCAGCGAGTTTTGATCTGGTAATAACAGGCACTGTTCTTCACATTAGCAAGAAAAGATTCTTGGTCCCTTTGGCCTTTCTTGAACATATTAAAGTAGTTGTGTTGTGTTTCCCTCTTATTCCAAGACTTGTGCAGCATTTGAACAGGTTGAGTCTTTTGTCATTGATGTAGATTATAACAACTTAGGTGAACATGATTTATTCATTATAGAGTCTTTTTCCAATGGGGAACTACTGAGCTGTATGTGGGAAGCAGGTAAGTAACTTTCAGGAAGGCAAGGTAGAGAGCCTGACCCTATAGACGAGTAGAATCTTGTTAGTCAGAGAGGTTGAGAAGAGGTTGAAAGGGAATAGCTATACCAGTGTGTAGATTGAAAAGAATTTCTGCTAAGAAAGGCAAGAGGTACTTGCTTAGCTTGTTACCAGTGGCTGCTAATGCAAAATGTGTACTGCATGACTGTAGAGTGTGGTAGGCAACAAACCTGGATGCATTGTAACACTTGTGTGTTGTCCTTGCTTACAGCCTAGCTTTTCACCAGACAGGGATGTTTCGTCTTTACTTACTGTACAGCAGATTTGACAGTATGTTTCTGTTCTTCTGCTAAAAGATAGCTTAGATGCAGATTTTTAAGCCTTGAGATTTGGTCTGAGTTTGGGCTAATATAATAGCCCAAATAGTAGTTCCATTTCTTTTCTTAAAGGTGTCAGAATACTCAGTATAAACTGAGATTGCTTTTCAAGTACCACTTTCAAATCTCTTTTTATACCTTCTCCAGTAAAGTCTTGATGACTGCTTGACTGTTGCCGCTTTCTAGTAACCAATCATAAAGCACTTCAGTTCTCTCTCATGGAGAGGAGGATATAAGACAAGGTTGCAGAAATCTGCTTGACATTGAGCAGTTATTGGTGAGTCATTACTGAAAGTACCTTTTCTGCTTTTGTTGCAGCCCATCATGTTCAGGGGAGAGGTGCGCCTGAACGTGGAGGAGAAGAAAACAAGAGCTGCCAGGGAGGGTGACCGCAGAGATAACAGACCACGTGGACCTGGAGGCACTCGTGGGGGGCTGGGAGGTGGGATTCGAGGGCCTCCACGTGGAGGAATGTCCCAGAAGCCAGGATTTGGAGCTGGAAGGGGGATCGGGCAACGCCAGTGAATGCATCACGGATGTTGACATGGTGGCGAAAACCTTTTTTCCTGCAGATTTGTGAATTTCAGCCTTGGGTATCTTGGAATGTGGCCCTAGCCTGTTATAGACTGCTACGTTTGATACTATTTTGGCCCCTTTTTGTTTGTGTTATGGTTTTGTGATTTATTTTTTTTCTAGTCCTTGTCCCAGATTCCAGCTTTGTGGAACAACGCGTTAGGAAAAGTGGATTTTAAAAAGAAAAGAACTGAATTTTCTTGTTCACCTCAAACTTACGGACTGGATTTTTTTGGTACCAGTGGTTTTTCCTAAAGGAATGTCTATTATTTTTTTCTTTCTTTTTTTTTTTTTTTCCTCCCCCCTTTCTACTGAATTCGGGTGCATTTCAGTCAGTGGACTATTATTTCACGTGCATGCGTTGAAGAGCCTGTAGGAAAACTTAGTACTTGGCAAGTATTTTGAGGGCAGAAAAACAAAACTATTGATTTATTCTTTGAGGGTCATGTGAACATCCTCTGCTCCGGGGATACTGCCACTTGAAAAATTGACATTCACCTTTCTCCTTGTGGCGCTGTAAAAGTGGAATAATGGGTATCCGTAGAATCTTTTATTTCTTTTGATACATGATCACGGAAAGGAATTGGAACTACTGCTTTACCACTTTAAAAATTTTGGATTGTCGGATAGGTTTTAAATGTCTAGAACTTGACTCTTAAAACACTTTTCCTGAACTTGTGAAATTTTTTATTGAGATAGGGAGGTTTTTTTCATGTTTAGTTTGTATTTGTATAAAAAAAAAAAAAAAAAGCAAAATTGTTGTGCCTTCTATTTATCTCTCATTCCAGTCTTGGCAAATTGTTAAAAAAAGAAAAAGAAAAAAAAAAGAAAAAAAAACAAACAAAAAAAAAAATAAAAAAGGTCTAGATTTGCTTTATCAAGTCAAGAGTATGTTGGAGTTTTTCCAAGGGTTTTCCAAGGTTCTTCCTTAAGTCACTAGGTTTACTAGGTAAAGGTGGTTATAGCTGATGGTTTTTAATACCTTCTGTTCATCAGTTTGGCTGCATTTAAATAACTGAAAACAAGTACTTTTTGGATGCTGAATTTAATGACTTTGACTTGAGGCTGGGCAGGCCCCATTACAAATGTTACAAAAGTACAACTGAAGTAGAAATACCTCTGTCACATCCTTTACAGTTCAAGCTGCTGTATGTAATAGTTGTTTTTGCAGTTCAGGCATGAATTTCATCCCTTGCTTCTACCAGATTTGAAGTGAATGGATGGCATTTTTGTCAGAAATACAGAAGGTGCTTGTCTGTCCTGGTGTTAAAGATGTTAAACGCTTTCCACTGTGTCTGAAAGAAACTGAAAATAAAATACAAAACTGGGTAATTTCAACTATAAAGGTCTTTTAAATTGTACTGCACAAAGCAGTACTATTTTTGTAATGTGTGGTGTTAAACAGCTGGATGGAAACTGCAATTTTGAGTCTACATCAGACCTTCAGAGCTCTTTGTGATACAAGAGCTGCTTAGTGCGTTTGCTTAACTGTCAGGGCTCATTGTCTCAGTGTTTTCTTGATGTATTAATGTAATTGCTGGGTGTATGCAGTATCTCTCTCGACCTTTGCCTGCTTTAAAGCTTGAGCAAAGCTGCCCTTGCCCAAATGGCAGGTAGGTATTATGTGTTTCAGAACAGCAAATTTTTGCCTTTTACTTACCAAACTTAGTGGTTGAGCCTGGTTGTACTAAATGTCAGTGGAGTTTTGGTTTCTGTTTTATCTTCAGAGTTGTTAAACTCTTTGTCCTCTTCCTCCTTACAAATGTTTCTCAGATTGACTTGCTTACAATCTATTCCTGAAGACCCAAATATCTTAGTGAATTGGAGAAGAGCAAAGTGTGACAGCAGTACCTGTGGTATGCTCTCACAGCCAGCATACTGGAAATACATACTGCTTCCTCTTGTGGTAGTAACTGGTATTAAAAAGCTCTGCATTTGTCATATCAGGAATGACTGTGAGGTGAAGCTATGCAATGGAAGTCTTTCACTGAATCTCTGTCCTTGTTTGTTATGTTTTTTTCCTTCTCATATGTTGGCTCTCTAATCTTCCTGATGTTAAATCCAAGACTGCAGTAACAGGTTGCACTTCAGACTTATCAAAGTGCTATTAATGGAAGCTTTTATAGCTCTTAACGAAATCTGCAAAAGCACCCGTAAGCCTGAAACACCATTTCTGTAGTGGGGGTTGGACAGTTCTGGCTCGTTGTCTGGTTTAAGAAGGAGCTGAGGAATGTCAGTGAAGAATTGAAAAGCCTATGAGGTGAAGTGTATGCTTGTTTTCATATGAATCATACTCTCAATATGTTGACCCAGAAAGTGATGTTTTTGTCCAAGATGACAGGCAAAATAAAGTATTTACAGCAAATTTTCTTGGAATGTCTTGTAAAGAAATACTTTTCAAAAGCAAGCTCCGTTGGAAGCATCTTGAACAAAATGTAGTGACTCAGTATTTGCATTTTGGTTGTTCGGTGACTAGTTAATAACCAAGTAGACTGTAAAATGTCATGTTGCCTTTTTTGTTTAAGCCTCAAGCTCTTTGTTTCCTCATTGCTGTGCTAAAACATCAGTATCTCTTGTCTGAGGTCTTCAATGCTTTGCATGCATTAATGGTGAAAGATGACTATAAAGAAGTCATGATTTGATTTGTCTCAGCTGGCTGCAGTGAGTTAAGTAATTACAGGATGGCCAACTTCTAATAACCAAGGTAGTCTTAATTCTTTCTAGAAAGAATTACTACAGGAAAGTTTCAAATGACTGAGACTCAGTGTGGTCTCCCTGCTAGCACCTCCACTTCAGTCAAGACTGAGGTGGTGGTTGGTGAAGTGCTTTTGATTGATGTCCCAGTGCTCTGCGTGGTAGTAGGAAGTGAAGAAAAGTTGGTCAGGCCCATCATCAAACCCCACAAAATCCACCTGGGCAATGTAGGGAACAGCCTTAGTGACCCTTATGCCTTAATAATCTGCCCTTTTGGGAGCACAGGGAGCTTTTGTATATGACTAGTGATCTGGCTGATCTTAATAGTCCTATTTCTACTTCTCTTACACTGTTTCACTTACAACAGTATTTCATACCAGCTGAACCAGAACTGGAAGCCATGCTGCCTTGTCTTTGGTTAAAGGCAGTGCACAATTATCTAGGTTTAGTTTATTGTGCAGGGGGAAATTCCTGGAGTACTGTTTGGTACCAGTAGACTTGCAGGGTGCTCCTGTTAAAAGCTGAACTGAAATGATTGTGTGATCAGGACTGCAGGTATTTGTTGTGCAGTTGAGGATTCAGGCAAGGGATCACTTTCTTGCTCTTCAGGGCCCTCTTTACAGGTTCTTTTTCCTTAAAATTAACTTGCTCAGAGCTGCAGCCGTAGTGTTCTTGGCTGTACACCAGCCATACACAGTATGCAGGTGGTGGCCATGCTGTTGGAAATTGCTTTGCAGAGAGGATTTACTCCTGGAGTAGGAAACAGCCTCTGTTGTAACAGTGCACTCTGACTTGAATCTGGATGAGAAACATTCTTCAGCAGTGCCACATGGAAATGATGCCCTTTATACGTGTGAGTCTGTTTTCCTTGGTGGAAAGGATGGTTCTGGGTTGCAGGTATGAAGATTTGAGTTGATCTCTGCAGCTGCTGAGTCCACATGTCATGGAGGAACATATATTTTTTAACAAAACATATTTAACTGTTTCTGTACACGCTGCTTGGGGCTAAGAGCACGTGGCACACAAACAGTTTTAAGTTGTGTGTGCTTTAGCAGGAAGTCATTTTCTTGGTGGTTATTTCATCTCCCACCAGTACCATTCTTGCAGTGGCTCGTAACTTGAAAAACTCCTAAGATCTTGATAATCTCTTGCATGTTGTGTAGAAGATGGGACAAGGGGGTTTGTTAATAGCTTATGACAATTGAGTAGAATGTTTTCAAACTCTCTACCTCAAGGACAGCAGATTTTAGAGTAATGGTGTGTTCTCGGAATAGATATGGAGGGAGGGATGTTGCCCTTCTATTTTCTGTTACAAAATGCTGCTTGCCAAGCCAAGTGGGATCTGCTGTTCCACTGACGATATTTTAAACTTGACAAAGCACCTGACTGTGGAAGCAAAAAACACTTTCCTGTGTCCATCTTAGAGATTCAGCATGAGTGGCTGTCCTTTAACGTTCTGAAATGTCATTTTGGGTGTCTGAAGGTCAGTTCATCTACCAAAGAATTTTAAGGCTATGTATAAATAATGCCATGTCATAGCTTGAAAAATGGTATGTGAAATACCTTTTGTTTTTCTTTATACAGACCCTACACCCAAGCAGCTAAGCTCCTTGCTGGAACCTGTTCCAATTTGCATGAGAATTTAAGGCATATTTTGGCTCTTTTGAAAGTGTTGCTGTTGATGTGTGTCTGACTTTAAAATCCAGGGTATTGGAAAAACAGGGCTTTCTGTTCAAGTACCTGTCACTGCTGTGTGAAAGGCCAGAGCAAATTAAGAGGTGTGTCATAGAGACTACAGATGTGATACGTCCCTCTTGGGTGGGGGGGTGCTTCTGCTGCCTGGACTTGATCTTGAATCCTGGGGAGGATGGTTAACAGTGTGTTAGCCACATGTGTTAACCTTGCAAGAGTCTGAAACGCTAGGGAGCAGTTCAGGAGTCTGAATGCATTTGCTGCTGCTGTTAGGAATTCCTTTGTGGGGTGGAGCTCAGGAGGTCACAGATGGAAGGGATTGTTCTTCAGAATCAAAGGCTTAACAGTAAAACTGATCTTTTGCCTTACTTCCAGGAAATGTTACGTTAGCACAAATGCGCCAGCAGTATGGGTTGAGTGTGGAACCTCTGGCACTAAAAACCCATGAAGAGAACTTCAGAAAAATCGTTTATTTTATTGGAATCAGCATGAATGTATGATTCAATAAATAGATTTTATGTACATACAACAGCAGAAACTTTACATTCCATCTTCAAACTGCTGAAATAAACTTCTCCTTTAAAATGTTTTTACAAGACACAAAAATAATCTGCCACTGGTTGTGTGGTCATGCAAAGTGTGTAAGTTACAGGTTTGTCTCAGCATGATGTAAAAACGCTGCTTTTAAGGAAGCAGTTGCTTTGCACTCTAACCAATGTAGCAAAATATCCTTAAATGGAGGGTAAGGCCATACTGACTTTGTATATGTATATATTAGAAATCCATATAGAAAAGATAGGGAGATCCCTTTTGAAGGGGAGTAGTGAGAATATACGTAAGCACTTAATGATTAAGCTAGTTCATTCTCTCTGAAGGGTTTTACATCTGAAGTTTTAAGCATGGGAACACTTCCTGTTCTTTCTCTAGTCTGTTCTTTAGGGGAAAGAAGTATGAAAGTTAATAAACATTGACTTTTCCCATTATTTTTTCAGGCTTGTGTTAATGAACCAGTAGAGATGCTCCAAGAGCACTTGAGGTGCCCACTCTCTATTCTTAACTCCAGTGATTAATTCTTATTCTGTGAATACTTTTCCAATTATCTTCTGTGAGATGCTGATATTTTGGCACCCATCTGTAAGGAAGAAAATTAAACCAGCTGAATACAAACTATTTCAGTGCCTGTTTTAAAGAAGCTAATTTGAACCTATAGGGTTCTTTTTCCTGTGCTAAAGAGAGTTGGTCAGCCTGGGGCAGTTTTAATGTTGCTGCTTCCTTCTGAGGTCTCAATAAGATTGAAGAAGGAAAATGCTCTTTGTTGCCAGTCCTGTCCTGATCATGAACAAGCTTGAGAGGTATCTGTATCCTGATACGCTTTTAACAAGCACACAATATGCTAAAGCAATTCAAATCTGGATTTAGTATTTACAGAAGAATAGTGATAATGGGCTCTGCCTGGGTATGTCAAGAGGGTATAATCCTCAGCAGGCGGATCTGTCTGTTGGCAAACCCCATGTTTTTACCCTGAGCTACCCCTATAGCGTGTAGGGTGCCAGGTATTGCCCTCTGTGGGGGATTAGTGACTGCTGACGGGATGAGGCAGCCTGTAACATCTCATACTGTGTCTGCTAAACCCAGCCCAGCTTGTTTATCAGAGCCCTTGGCTGTCCCTGATGCAAACAGCATCAAGGCGCTGTTGTATTTTGGAACAAATGAGCTTTAAGTAGAGCTTTGAAGACAAAGATTTTCTTCGTACAAATGCTTTACAGATGGGAGAGACAGAAACTGGGATAAAACAAAGGCACTACTTCATAGGCTTTTTTCAATGTTTTTGGGGAGGTATTCTTCCTCGAGACCAGATTTTGGGGAGTTTGACCAGCGAGGTGGATACATCTGGGAAACGGAGACAATGCTTATCAAGGACATAAGGAAAACACTCTCTAGGTGCTGAGCTGTTCCCACTTTTTGTTTTGTATGTTTTCAACTAGAAAATATTCCTGATTGTGTGTATGTGTTTTATCTCCCCTCCAAAGTAAACTGAAATGTGCAATGGCTGTCCTGAACAGAAATAGCTTAAGTATCTTTATTTTTCTTCTATAGATAAATTCATTTACAAAATGATGTAAATGGGTGTGCGTTTATTGGAAGGGAGAAATTCCTGGATCCTCCCCTCCTTTTTTATACCATTTAAGTGTAAGTTTTCCATTACTCCTCATCTCAGTTTTAATATAATAAGCATGAGACGCTGTACACCATGGCAGGATGTAAGTAGACAACGCAGTCCATAGAATGTCACAGTCCACAATGATGTTAGCCTGCTTATGGCTGTTCTTTGATCTTGTTTGGTGGCTACAAGCAGCTGCTTGGGACAGGCTTGTGCATCTTCAGGATTCAAAGGCTGCTTCCAGAGTGATGTTCACCAATGCTGCGGGGATGGAAAACTGCAATGAAATGCAGTGACCTTTGCCTGTCAGGCCATTTTCAGGTGAAGTCCTTAGTGTGTTGCTTCATCTTTACATCTCTCTAGATCAATTAATTCACTGAAGTTTTACTCTTTATGCGTGCATGAACGGCTTTTAGCACAGTTGCCATCTATTTCAGCTCTTTTGGAGCAGTCACCTCTTTACTGCAGCTCGGTAAGTCCATGGAAGAAGAGGTGAGCTCTGGCCGTGATCTGTGCTCAGTATGTCATGGCCAGAGTCTGGAACCACACAAAACTGATCTTTTTGTGTATGAATTCCATTTCACAGCAGGCTTGAGATGCTCCAGGTAGTGCATTTTTCCAAGATACTCAGTTCCACATGCATGTGCTGAGTCACTTGGCCTTTGTGCCTTAATGTCTGTCACCTCACATGCCTCTGGAGTCAGCTTGTCTCCTGGCCTGCTGCATCAGTCATTGCAATGAGTGCAGTGCTGACTGTATGATGAGATGCTCTGATGTTGCAGTGAGCAGCAAGATGGAGCTCAAAGGCAGAGTTCAAGCACAACAGGTTGCTCTTCCCAGCAAGTGGAAGCTGGATCACAAACCTGTCTCACATTCTCCCATAACATCACTGTTTGGACCTTAGTGTTTATTTCACAAATACTCCATTTTGGATACTCCTGCAGCTGACAGATCCCCCAAATTAACCTGCTGTCTTGACCTGATTTAAGGAGGGATGTATCAACCATACCTTTGAGATGCGTGTGTCTTTGAGCTGCCCTGTCCAGTTTAGTAACCCCGCTCAGCGCTGGAGCACTGCAAAGGGATCATCAACCTTTGCAGGAGGTGCTGCTTTTACAGTTCTCCACTTTGAGCAGGTTAACTTGGGCATTTGTCAGCTTGATCCATGCTGATTCTCCCTTCTTGTTTTTGATCTAAGTGAAAGAATACAAGTGTTTTGGACAGAAACATAAATATATGTCTGGGAAGAGAGGGACAGAAAGGAAACAGTACAAGTTCTGTGGTAGGTAAGGGCAGAGCAGAGTGTTTCAAAGCCCTTGTTAAGCTATTTCCCCAGCCTAGGCAAGCATAAGGTAAAGGAACTTGTGCTCCCTTCTCCTAAGAGTTTATTGGGTCAGCCTCTAGCTGAGCGTTTCTTGTAGAGCTGAGCTCTACTGCTGTGACCCCTAGCACTGGACATGGTTACTTAATACAGTGATGAGAGGACATAACAATAGAATAACTCATTAGTGGTTAGTTTTCTGGTTGGGTTTTCTTTCAGTGGTGTTTTTTTCCTGATTAAAAAGTGGGAATGATGGCAAGTAGAGGCTGCTCATTGTATTTATGCCTGTGAAGGTCGTACGGGTGTCCCTCAACTTAGTTGCTGCAGCTGATCATCGAGATGCATTCCAGCACTATTCTGATGTTGCAGTGCTGCCATTTCTCCACTTCCTTTATTTTCTGGTTTCTTGGGCTTTGTTAGAGGTGACACTGCCCATGCTGTACTACATCTTTTCCTCCATGGGACAAGTCAAGCTTTTTGACTTCTATTTCCAACCCCACAAAGAACAAGCAGCAGTGTTTAAAACCTTAACTCCCAGGAGGACCACATGGACTGGGATTGCCGTTTTAATGCTGCTTGTGTGCACATTGAACACATTAAAGTGTGACTGCACTTGCTGCAGTGAGGAGTAAGTACTACACTGCCCTGTGCCTTACACTAGTCTTGATCTGCTCTGATTCCACTCCCAAGCTGGCCCTGCTCCTCAGGGGCTCGTGTGTTGGTTCTTTACCCCATCACAAGAACTGTGATGAGGGACACCTTTAGAAATGTGCAGGTGGACATCCAGGAGAGGTGACTGAGGCACCCCCCTGGCACAATCTCTTCAATATTGCATAGTTTTAGTTCAATGAAGGTCAGTGTTTGGGGATTAGGTGGCAAGCAAGAAACGCTGAAGCCTAAGCCTCAATCCTGCTACTGTTGGAAGTAAGGACCTGTTGATCTGCACAAGGCTATGACAGTGCTGATTTAAGCAATGCTACTATCAAGCCTCCACTATGATTGTGACTGTGTCTTCACTGTAAGGTTGGTTCAGGCTTGAACTTGGCACTGTAATTTAGTGCCCAGATTCTGTGGTGTGCTAACCCAGGCCAGCTGGCTGCAGCCTGAAGCTTGATTCATGCACTGAAAGCTACTTGAGAGCTCTGAGCTCCCCAGACCTGACAGCTCCAGGCCAGCTCTACCTGTCCCTACTTGTGCCAAGCTTGACTCACCTGCATAGCAATGACACACTTGTAGCTCTAAGTCAGTGCATGTAGTTAATGATGATACCTTGTGCCCCAGCCAGGCCCAGCCATATTCCCTCGGTAGGTGACATAAGGTGTCCTTGTTTGGCTTCAGCTACTTATCAATTCAAGTGGCAAACCTGTAAATAAAAGCTAATTTCAAGCCAGGCTTAGTTATGATGATATTATCCTATGCCCAGGCAAAGATGGATGACTCTACTGGAAGTGCCAGCATACTTGAGCCTCAGGCTGGGAACAGGTAATAGGGTTTTGTATTCTCTCTTCTTACTGAGAGCTGGTGTTGGGAAGCTGCTGAGATCCTTCTCCCTTGTGCTTTTTGTTGCTGGCTCCTTACTGTTGTTAGGAGCAGTGGCATCACTAAGCACAGCCTGCATGCCCTAGCAGTGATGCTTTGGGTGCAGATAGGATTAAGCCAACATGAAGCTGTTCCTGCCTTCCCCTTAAGTGGCAACATCCCCTTGTGCTGAATCTTTTCCCAGTCCATATACTATTCCTGTACATGGCCTGGATCAAACCCTGCCTAACCCATCTCCAGCGCTGCTGGGAGCCTGCCTTATCCCATGATGGTCTTCAGCATGCTGTCTGTGATAGACCCAGGAGCAGGAATATCACAAACCTAAGATTCCCTTACCATTTCCACTCCGAAGCTTGACAGTAAAGTGCATGAGGACTGTAATTTAGCTTTGCTACACTTAATGGTCACAACTACTTGATACAATCTCTTAATTCCTGCTGCCAGCTTTGACTCTTGCATCATACCTGTTAGCACTGTCTGCCCTGGATACCAAGAGAAGACAGTGGTGTGGCATGCTAGCAAACCTCTCCTATTGCTTTTCCTTCTCTGCCAGGATCCTCATTTGATAATTTAACCACTGACTTCCTCTGCTGGGTGCTGAAGTCATCCCTCTCTTTATAGATTGCTATGGGGTTTGTATCCTTTACTATGCTACAGTACCAGGAGCTAGCAGCATGATGCTGGGACAACATGATAGGGTGACTGAAGCTAGGAATGAACCTGGAAAGCTGTAATGAAAGAGTCTGGTTTGCTCTTCCTGTGCATGGGAGTTCAGTGGTTCCTCACCTAGCTCAGCCTGTGCTTCCTATTCCCAAGCTAACTCCAGTGTTGCTAGTCTGGGCTGTGCTCTCCCATGCTCCCGCAGTGTGGGATCACCTGAGGACATCACCCCAGGGCTGCTCATCCAGTAGATCTCAGAGGAGAATGACTCACCTAGTGCAAGAACCAGCATCTCCCATCAGCTGGAGGTGGAGTAACTCTGAGCACGTGCCCTGTGCAAAACATGCAACAGCTCCTTACACGTTGCCTACTTCACAACAGATTATTTCTTCTGGGGCCCTCTACTGCACATCACACTAGAAGGATATTGGGAATATAAGAACCTGATTTCCAATAAACAGCTGTTATATACCTGGATCACTGAAAAACGTGGAGCCCTACAAGGATAATAGCCAAAACGGCTGCCTTCTGTCTGATTTCTGCTGCACTGCGTTTGCACACAGTCAAAAAACCTTGTGTCCACCCTTGCATTCCCCAGTTCTCTTCATGCATGCTTTGCCATGAGAGTGCTTCCCTGGGAACTCTGTTACTCTGCCCTTCATGTATTTTGCCCTGTGTTCCCCAAGACACTTGTCTCTTCCAGCCCCCTTAAAGACTGCAGAGCAAAGGCACTTAGCCCCGCAGAAATGGAAGTTCAGATGGTGAAAGGAGACAAATACAGAAAAATGCAATGTATTTGAAGGAAGGAAGAGACTTGTGCAAATTCATTTGAGTGAGAGATGAACAGCTGCCATCAAGAAATAATTAAGGAGGAGATAAAGGGATGAGAAGACCTAAAAGGACCTTGAGTAATTTTGAAGATGCTAAAATTAATGAATATTAACTTCTGCTTTGGTGCTCATCCTAGCACCCTGAAGAATGATCTCAATTTTCTGCTTAAATAATATACTGTCTCCATACAAGTGATGGAAATCTATTGAAGTAGGAGCAGCACAAGATACCTCTTACTGGGAGCAAGACAAGAGAGCATCAGGTACTTCCTAACAGGGAAGTGGTCAGATACTTCTTTTGCTGAACTGAGCCTGTGGGATGCTCCAGCGCACAGATACCCAGACAGGAGATGCACAAGGACAGGCAGACCTCCGGCTGCACTGGTAGGGTTGGGTTTTGAAGGAGAAGGGATCCATATTACTTTATTCATTGCTGCCTTTTTTGTAGTAAGGAATGGAGTATTGAAAGAGATTGTCTGTCTTCGGCGCAGGGATAAGAACTATGCTTTATTAAGGAATGGTAGTACAGTACAAAAATATGATTGTATAAAATCTGTGGGAAAATATGGCACCATTTCTAATAGTCTTTGCTGCTTTCATGTGTTCCTTTCTTCTTAAAAAATATATATTTGAAGTACTTCTAATCTTTTTTTCACCAGTATTAGGAAACCAAACAAGGTCATCAAATTACAGTCAAGATAAAGGACAACCAATAGGACAACCAATAGTGTGATTTGCATGGTCTTGGATTTGCCTTAAAATTAAAGATCTTCAGAAGAGACAGAAGAAATAAAAACCTTCTGGAAAAGTCTGGGGAAAACAACAACCAAAGCAAAAAGTTTCCTGTTTGCAGGACAAGAGAATATTCTCTTTCTGGAATTGTTTGATGCTTTGAGGAACACAGTTCCCCAGTCACCATCCTCTAGGGCAGGAACAAGAGCCCTACCAGGCCTGTGAAGCCAATGACCCTGCCTTTAGTATTTAAAGGCAAGCTGGTGCTTGGCCAGGGTCAAGGCTCAGCCTTGCAGTCTGTAGCAGATCGTGTGCTTCCTGGTCTATCTTGGACCCTCTTCAGGATCTCTCTTGGATTTCCATGCTACTGGGATACCAGATGGAAATCCACATAAATCAAGAATTACTTGGAAAAAACTCATCTACCAAAAAAATAGTAAGTTTATCCTACTTTTTTTTTTCCAGTTATATTTATATATAAGGAAAAATAATTCCTGCTCATGAAGCAATGCATTTCCAGCAACACCTGGAAATAATACTGTATGTGATAAAGCTCTGTTTTTCTAAATAGTCCAAGTGAATTAGGACCCTATTTCCTCTTTGCCGTCTCTTGATCAGAAGTTTTACTTCTGAGTCTTGCTCTTAACAAAAGCTAACAATTATCACATTAAATTCCATCACAATATGCCTGGAAGCTATCCTGCAATATTAAATCCTTTATGTTCTTACTAATAAATATAATTGCTGGCACTGTTAAAGCAGCCTGCTTTGAAGATGAGATAGGTTATCAAAGCAAGCTCTGCTGCAATACAGAGACTACACACAGCCTAGTACAGATGGAGAAAAATGCTTGAAAGCAGCACAGACTTGCCAGGGGCTCCTAAGAGAATCTAAGGTCTTGCCTATGTGATGGAACTGTCTGGCAGGACATCTGTGGGACAGCAATCTCAGTGCCACCAGACCCTTGCCATGACCCCAGCATGTTTCCTGTTGGGATGTGAGTGCAGCTCGCTGCCACTGTGCAGGCAGCCCTGGGGCTGGAAAATGGCCAGAATGGAAACTGGCTGCTTAATGAAGAGAAAATAACACAGCCTATGGTGAGCATCAAACGTGCCCAGTGGTTGGCAGGGTTGAACTGGATGCAAAGGAAGGATGGTAAGTGGTAAGGATTCTTACTTCAGTCCCTAACTTCCCATGGACTCCACTAGCAGGAACCACAAGCATCTTTCTGATGTTTTCTAGTCCCAAATTTGCCTTCCTCTGGCCTTACTCCTTGCCAAGAAGTGACACTGGAGCTCTAGTGAAGCAGTAACTACGAGTTTATCTACATCGCCAAGCACTAGATCTAGGATGAACAAAGGCTTCTTCTTTAGTTTCAAAGCCCTTTCTAAGCTGGAGCAGAATGAAGTGGGAATGTATTCTGCTTGCTCTGATCTTCCCCTTGGGATGTAGGGTCAAAAAGTACTTGGAGGGGGGGGTATGCTGCATGGGATTAACAATTCACAGTCAACTCCTTAAAGCAGCTCCTGTTAGGAAGCAAACCCACAGCCCTGCAGCTGACTGTGCCCCATGAGCTATCCCAGGCAGCCTGGGGAGACTGAAAAGTCATGTGGACCGCAACCAAATTGCCCGACTCCCAAGTGCAATGTCTGGGCATCAGAGAAGGACCATGCACCCAAATGCCAGCCTTGCGTGAGCAAGGAGCCGTGGTGCATGGGCTGCCAAGGCAATCCCTGCTGCTGGGCAGGGAGGGGAATTCCCTGGATTTGCCTTTCATCTCGGACAAGGACGCGCCGTTGGGAGCAGTTGCTCAACGCGCGGTTGGCACGGACCGGCTGTCGAGCACAGGGAGAGGTCAATAATCCAGCAAGCAAAACCAGAGCCAGCAGCAGCCCTGGGCCACAGCCAAGGCTCAGAAACTTGTCCTAGCAGCAGATAACGCCTCTGCTCCTCAGCTTGAGATCTCCCCGCTTGGGGAAGCGCAGTCTGCCAGGGGAAGGAGCAATCCTCAGGTTTTCTGCTCCTTGAGTAGAGGGAAGGGGCTGATGTACGGGTTCACACTGGTATCGCATGGTCTTCCCGTCTCAGCAGTGCAATGGGACTGAAAGGTAGGTGGCCTTTGCCAAAGCATTAGGAAATATTGCCATTTGCCCTAGTCCACACCATGCCCACCACGTTTTTCTGTTTCCTTCCTTTTTTTCCTTCCTTTTTGTTCTTATCCTTGGTTACTTTCTTTACATTATTTTTTTCTTTAAATAAAGTGTATTTAATGCTGGTGAAAGGTGCTGAATTGGCAGCTGTGGAGATGGGTGTCCCTCTACCCAGCCCAGGAAAGCCCTGGGCTTTTCCTCTTGGCACTAACCCTGTGCTAAGAGACCCCACAGGTCCCTGTGCTCTCCTACCATCTCCCATAGCTGCCTCTTGCTGTGCTGCTTGGGACACCTGTGGCTGAGCACAAACTCCCATCTCCTGTCCCAGGCTTGGACCCTGCTGCCGTAGCCCAGACTGGACCTGTACTTTGAGCTGTTCCAGCTGCCATGGAAGATGCAGGAGCCTGTCTGTCCCCAGCGCAAGCATCAGAGCTACAGCCTAGGTCAGCTGTGGTGTGGTCCTGAGCAGGAGATGGGAAAGTGGAAGCACCCCTTGGGTACCACTTGTCTCTCCGCCTTCTAGTGCATAATCCAGACCTGATCCCAAGTGCTTCAGTGCAGACTGATTGTCTCTTCCTTCCTACTCTCTTTTACCTCCATTGCTAAAGTGCAAACACGACTGAACCTCCTTGGATGCTGGAGAGGCAAGTGGGACATTAAGCTCTTGACTTGCCCACGCCAGCCCCAAGCAAGGCTTCCAAATAACATGCTGGAAGCATTTGGGGTGTCCCTCCACCCCAAAATCTAACGCCAACCTGTGCTACCACTTGGTCAAAGGCGAATCAACTCCTTTGCTCACCCATTCCCATCTCCCTCCCCCCGTTCCCTATCCCCACCAAACTGTGCCAGCCTCTCCCAGGGCTCTGCTGGGTAGCAGAGAGGGCAAAGCAGCTGCTCTGTCTTCCTATCTTCGTTAAAGCTAAATGCAGCACCAAAATAGATACAAAAATAGAGTTTTGGGTCCATTGGCCCCGCTTTGCTATTAATATTACTGCTATGAAATGTGTGAAAATAAGAGCTGCTCTCTCTATACACAC